>CAEGAF010189183.1:0-19709 GCA_903067075.1 Micropoecilia bifurca | reverse complement strand
TGTATCGTTTGCTGAATATCGCAATATATATCGTATCGTGGGCAGAATATCGTGTATTGTGAGATTATTGTATCACTACAGCCCTAACACAAAGCACAAATTTTTTTCCATTTTCCCAAAGAAGATTCTTGTGTGCAAATATAAAAGCCGACACTCCGACTGCATTAATCTTAAAAGGAAGTGTGTGAGCCGAGACCCCCTGCTGCTAAATGTATCTGGAGCTTTTGTTTCTACTTTTCCTCTGCAATGCGGCGTCTTCTTCCTGTTCAGTGAGTTTAACCAAATTCACACCAGATATTGAAGCAACAGTAGATTCTAGCGCGGGTCCCTCTGTGTTTTAGTGAAAACTCAGACCTTCCTCTTGTGTTTGCCTCTGCAGGCGGTCGATGCTGTGACTGCAGAGTGTTTGGCTCTGAGGGACCAGGTGGTCGTCTATGAGGAACAGCTGGCCAGCATGGAGGCCCAACACAAGACGGTGAGACAAATCAATCAGATGAAGCAGAAAAATATTTGAAACGAGAAACTATTTCTGTGGTGACAAACTCCGACCTTCAGTCGATTTGCTGAATCAAAGGCTACGTTCACACAGCAGGCTAATGCGACTTTAATCCGTTTTCTCTTTACAATCCTCATCTTTTCAACTCCAAAAAAATCTGATCTTTGCTACTCATATATGGGACTAATTTGTATCTGATTGTTTCCAAAGCTCCAAGAGTCTGAACCGTTATGTCGCATTTTTATGGGATAATTTTTCTGCCACAATCCAAGAGCACACATTTTGAACTTTTGAATAAAAGTGTTCAAAACTTTGAATACTTTTACTTACATTTTCATTTTGAAAGCAGGACTTCATCTTTCTTCTCAAAACTTTCATCTCTCACTCTGCTTGCTTTTGGAACAAAAATGCACCGTCGCCTAGCAACCTCTAAGCCAATAGAATGAAAGCATTGTAGTGGGTGCGTTTGTTTCCTTCTAGAGGGTTTGCCTGTGTGGGACACCCACTGGATGTAGGGAGAAACAACGATGCCAGCTTTCCGCTCCGTTACACCAAACATCTGCTAACTTTGTGCCACTGATCGCTAACAGCTACTGGTCTTAGGTTCAGATCTTTCTCTGATTTTGTTTGGATTTGTTTTGTTGTTTGAAGGTTTTTGCTTCTATTTTTATTTTTTTCATTTTGTTGCTCGTTTGCACATGTCGGCCACCATACTGTTTTCTTTTTTGTATCGTTTGTCTCGGTTGTGGTTGCTTCCCGTAAATGTCTGAAAATTGTAATTATGAAATTTATGAAAGAGGTTTTTGTCAGTGAAATGGATTCCCCGACTCTTAGTTCTTATCCAAACGGACGTTACAGGAGTTAACATCAATCCTACATTAAAAGCCGCTGCTGTTTTTAGCTAAGCTTTCTTATTAGATTCCTTTTATGATATTGTCTGTCGGCTATCATTGTGAATAAACTTTAAAATGGCGGCATCCGTTGCTGCTTTTGTAAACATATCCACTCCGTTCACACAGAGGTCGGGCTGTGGTTAGATTTACGCAACAAAATATGAGTTGAATTGTGTAAATTATTCACATTTTGTCACCAACAAAACTGCATTGTAATTTATTACCTTATTTTCCGCACTATAAGGCGCACCGGATTATAAGGCGCATAGAATAGACGCTGCACCGCGCGCTTCTTCTTCTACTGGCAAAAATGAAGTCGGCGGCTGCTTACCGTAGTTGCTGGACCTGTTGTGGCTCAATATTGGTCCATATATAAGGCGCACCGGGTTATAAGGCGCACTGTCGGCTTTTGAGGAAATTGAATGTTTTTAGGTGCCTTATAATGTGGAAAATACGGTAGTTTGATGTGTGATAAACCAACAAGAATCAGAATTAACTTTCATGTCGTGGACAAATAAAGCACAACAACATCTAAAAAAATAGTAACTCAAAGAAACACAGAAGAACTGGGATTAAAAAATAACAAAATAGATAAATAACTAAATAATGACCAAGTTTTGGATGGATTTGCTGTTTTCAGGGCAACTAAAGCTTTTGGGAGGAAACTATTTTTAGTCTTTCTGTCCTTGACTTTATTATTGGTAGTAATAAAATAAACCTCAGCAACTTTTTTCCTGCTATTCTGACTACATAAAGCAAAAATAAATAAGAAATATGGAAACACTTGATCACTTTACTGTTCCTAACACTAATTTGTTCTGCCTCAAATAGTCTGACTGTGCACAACTTGGTAACATAAAAACACATTTAAGAAATATCATTAAAGGTGTTTTTAAGGCTGTTATTGGGTTGATTCCTGTAAAAACTGTTATTAAAAGACAAAAAGTCAAGATAAAGCCTTGGTGGAAATAAAACTTTCCTCTTCTTGTCTCGTTTCCTTTCATCATGAATCAACATCCTGCAGATTAAAGGACAACATAGGAGAGTCACTGATGAGCCAGACGTAAATAACAGATCAGTTTCCTTCTGGGGGTTTCCACTTTTAATTATTTAGGTTTCTTTTTCAAATTTCTGTTTTTCATAGCAATTATTGATTCTTTTCAGCAAAGCTAAAATGCTACAAGTTTGTATATAAGTGTTTCCCTTTCATTCATGTTCCTGTGCTGCAGGTTCCAGGTGGAGTAACAGGCAAACAGATGCAAATAACCTGTTTTAACAGGAAAAAACCAGTGAGCCACAGGAGACGGTGCTGCTGTGCTGGTAGCTGTCATCCAAATTTATTCCAGGTTATAATAATAGTCATTATACAACTTTGCTTTATCTTGATTTTTGTCTTTTAATTTATCTCTACTGACAGTTTTTACAGGAATCAACCCAATAACAGCCTTAAAAACACTTTTAATGATATTCCTTAAATGTGTTTTTAAGTTGTGCACAAACAGACTATTTGAAGCAGAACAATTTAGTTTTAGGAACAGTAAAGTGATCAAGTGTTTCCATGTTTCTTATTTATTTTTGCTTTATGTAGTCAGAATTGCAGGAAAAACATTGCTGAGGTGATTATATCACTTTTTTCTGCTTGTACAAAAGTTTGTACAAAAAAATGTTTTTCCTTTCATTCATGTGCCTGAAGTACATCTGAAACACCTTAGACTAAAAATAAGTTAATATTTTAGGAATAAGCTGTTGAATTTTTTTTAAGCATAAATATATTAACTATAGAAGCCTAAAAGTATATGAATGAGAGTTTGATTATCTAAAGTTAATGAGCTACTTTATTAAAGGTGTGTTTGGTCCTTTTTATTTCACAACGTAACGACTTGAAAATCCCTATTTAACCTTTCAGCAGAAGTTTTAAAGTCCTTTGAAGATCCATAAAAATTAGAGAGCAAAGCAGCTTTTAATCAGAGCTGTCCATCAGCGAACCTGGGAGATATTAGCACCGTTCTCAAAGCTTCAGATCTCACTCATTTGCAATATTACCTGTCACAAATTAATTAAAAAGTCTTTTTCCACTATAATAACCTGGAAATCTGAGGAATTTGGTTTTATTTGAAGGCAGTTTTGTGGCTATTTTAAGATATTTTAGTTTTCATTTGAACTCGAAACAGAGAGAAACGTTAATGCATGTGGTGACAGCCGGTTTACCGCCAACAGCTGCACAGTCTTTATATTTACCAAACACACAATGCAGCAAAATTAGCTGCTTGCTCTTTTGCCAAAATAGTGAAGCGGTCCTTTAAAATAACTTTGTTTGCATCCATGCGTCGTCCTCCGCCTCACCAGAAGATGACAGACGCAGGCCAGCCGAACCGGAGCGGCTCCGTCCTGCCCGGCCCTGAAACCCGCCCACTCCCTGCGCACCGCAGCTCGCAGTGTGGGAAATGTGGCTAAAGCTCAAATAAAAACAGAAATCAGTTTGCTTTGTGGACGTCCAATTTCTCCTGACAAATCAGGAGTCATTATTCAGCTGCAGAAAAGTGTTGCATCTGAATAATGAAGGGGAAACTCCATTCAATGCTGAAGAAACCCATGCAGAGCTTGTTGCTGCGCTGGAGGCGTGTTCAGCTTTAACGGCTTTACTCGGTTTATTTTACACGATTTCAGGCTCTTGTTCACTCATCCGCTTGGCTTTTAATTGTACAGTTTCACTCGTCTTTCCAGTATCTCAGTGGTGGGCAGTGCTAACTAAACAGTTAGCAGCGCTAACATTAGTTTCACTGTTAGGGAGTATTAGGGAGACGATAAAAAAAATATAAAATTACAAGAATAAAGTCAAAATAATATGAGAACAAAGTCATAATGATGCAAGAACACAATTGTACAAGTATAAAGTTTAAATAATACAAGAATAGTCAAGTTATTAGGAGTAAAAAGTAATATTACAACTTTATTCTAAAAATATTAGGGCTTTATTCTCATTATTATGACTTTATTTCTAGTTAAACTTTATTCTTGTGCGATTTTATACTCGCAATACAACGACTTTATTCTTGTGATATTAGGAATTTATTCTTGTTACTTTGTTTTTTCTTATGATCGTAGTTCCATTAATGTACTGAACTAATAATGCACAATAATACCAACATGGTTTTAGCAGAAGTTAAATCTAAAGCGCTAACTTAAATTCAAATCATGTCTGCTCTTGAAAGATTATAAACTTTAATAAGCACCAATCTAATTTTGACATCATATTTACATGTTCTATAATAGCTATGTTAATGTTTATATCTTATTTTATTTTGTTATTGTATGTTTCTTGTTTGAAATAAAGTTATTGGGTTAAAAAAGAGAAAGAGAACCTGAGGCTTGTGCTGCAAACAGTCTTCGCCCCTTCAAAATAAGAGCATCAATGTAACCGGCTCACTACTTCAAGAACTTGATAACCGAAACATTAACCAGAAGTCAAACTTTATTCAACTTAAAGTTTACAAAACAGCCAGGTAAGAATTTATCTGGAAACATTACAGGAAACTAGTTTGCTAATGTTTTTTAAAAGTTAGCAAAACGCTAAATGAAAAATTTGCTCGCTATTAGCGAATTGGCAAAACTTTGCCAACCACATGGCACTTTATTTATTATTGAGACTTCTTGATTTCTTTCCTTTAATTGGCAGTAAAGGAAACATTCATGTACAGATTATTTTATGGAAAATACAGATTATTCTGACCTAAAAGTTACAATTAAAGCTTTTCTAACAACTTAACTTAAATATGTCAGTGTTTATACAAATTGAAGCACTAAATGGAAATAGTGAAAACATTTTCAGTTTTCCAGGATTTTGCTGGAAACTCCTCAGTTCATTTAATAAAGTTCAAATAAATAAAGTTTGTTGGCTCTGATTTGTTCAGCTTCATGTTTTTGTACTTTTTTAATATGGCAAAGTCGCCAAAAGGCAAATAGAAAATCAAAAGAGTAATGAACTGGATGCGCCGTTGCTTCTCATTCTGTATTAAATAAGAGTTGCTGCTTCATGAGGACCATCAGTGTGTTTATCTACGATGTCCATGCAGGAGGTGCAGAGGCAGCTGCAGCCAGAGGAAAAGGCGTTGGCTGCAGCTGCGCTCAGGTTTGGCAGCCCTGACGTCACCGCAGCCCTGGAAGTGAAGGCGTATCACCGCCAGCTGGCCGAGAGCCTCCAGGTACGAAACACCAAACACCAAACATGAAGTTTGATATTCAAGGATGTGTCCAGATAAACCTAACACAAAAACGTACCGTTATCCTGCAGAGTTTGGTAGTGGATACTTACATTTACTGGAGAAACTTTATGGAAAAAATGAGTATTTTTAGTTTGCTGTGATTATATACAAGTAATTTTATTTTGAAGTATCAATAATATTCAATTTTTTAATTTCTGGCTGCATTTCCTTTACAAATGTACACAAAACTTTGTTTGATAATCCGCTAACATTTAAAAACACATTTTGCAATTGCCATGTTTTCAGTAAGAAACACAATTAAAACCACAAATGAATTAGTTTGTTCACGTCATGAGTTATTAAAAAACACACTGCGCCATCATCCTCCTGCTATTTCCTGTCTTTGTCTTTTCAGCCAGTAAAAACATCTGGTTGGTTGTCATATTATCAGAAAACATATTGAAAAATGTGAGTTTTTTAATTGCCGTGTTTCCATTCAGTAAATTTATTTACATAATTCCAGTTTGTGCAGTTCTATGGAAAATGGAAATGCAGGTATTGTTAGTAACTCTACTGGATGAAGAACAAACTTGTTTTAACCAAAAACTCAACGAAACAGATGTTTCGTTGAAACGTTTCGTTGATTTATTTAGAAAGAAATTGGTGTGGATAACTGTTTCTTTAGCCTGACTTTATTTTGTTGTTATGCAGTAATAATTATATTCCTTTAGTCCTCCAAAAACCTTTATATTTAATTTAATCTACTGAGATAAATGTGAAATGATTGATGCTTTGATCAGCAATTCAGTACTTGAGTAGTTATTTACTCTTTCTTGAGTAATTTCTTAAATATCTTCTTATTCTTGAGTAAAAATACATTGAGGCAGCGCTACAGCTTTTGATCCTCCTCTGTACAGCGATTAAAGCTGTAAAACTAGCTGACCAAAGGTGTTGGTTGGGTTGCTAGGCGACGGGCTGGGCTGGCTGGGGTTGCTAGGTAACCATTGATTCTCACTTAGCTCCTCGTTTTCTAGAGACCTAAGAACATTAATTTATTGACCAAAATGTCTGCGTGTTTTTTAAGCATGAGGTCTGTTTTTAGACCCGATTGGAGGTACAAAAACATGCAAAATGCTAATTTTACTCTTACTTTAGTCAGTTCTTGGACAGTTACTTTTTCGTTTTACTTGAGTAAAAAAGTAGTGCCACTCTACCACTTTTTTATGACAAAATTATTTTTATATACACGTTTTGGTGCTTAAAACAATGTTTTGGTCTGATCCTTTTTTAATTAAGGTCCTTCTGACAGCTGCTCCTCATCCACCTCCTCTTCTTCCCCCCACATAAATCTCAGCTTTCACAAATCACGCTGCGACGCCCCGACTTGTTTTCTTTACCTCTTAGCACAACAGCGGAGGAGAACCTGAGAGTCGGGCTAGTAGTTCTGGACCCGGACAGAACGGCTTTCGTCCGCCTCTGTAGCCGCTGTGGTGCGGCACCGAGGTCAGGCTGGAGCTCCGGTGGGTCTGACCCCGTCTGGGGTGAGGATGTCTGCCGGGTCAGAGGTCAGGGCTGTAATCAGACTGCAGGCCGCCTTCCCAGGCTCCCGCTCAGCTCCGGACTGGACGTTTTCTGAGGCATTGGAGAAGAAGATCTGACCCATTTTTATTTGAATCGTCCGTGTGTCTGACTGTACCGGTACAACCAGCCTCTTGTTCAACGCTGCGCTTCATTCAGAGGGCCTGGGCTCTCGGCTGCTGAGAGACGATGACTTCCTGGAGGCCTGGACTCGGTTGAGGTTTCAGGGTGTTTTCACACCTGATAGTCCAGTAGACGGAGTCATTTTTACATTTTCAGTTGCTGTGGTTCACTTTCACACTGCACTGTGTCAAATGAACCAAATCTTTTGAAAGACAT
Organism: Micropoecilia bifurca; assembly: GCA_903067075.1. Classification (NCBI taxonomy): domain Eukaryota; kingdom Metazoa; phylum Chordata; class Actinopteri; order Cyprinodontiformes; family Poeciliidae; genus Micropoecilia; species Micropoecilia bifurca. The sequence goes on along the minus strand of CAEGAF010189183.1, from coordinate 12,201 downwards.
GTTCCCTTCCTCACCTGTGGTGGCGCTGCACCAAGAACCACTGAAGAAAAGGACAAGAAAACCTGTGAAGAAGACACTGAGCGCAACTTCTTTCTCAAAACAAATAAGTTAAGAATGGACTAGTGTCAGTTTGTAGAGGTTGAAGGATTTAACCTTGGTGTTTAGCAAAAACCACAAACCATATATTCTGCTAGCGATATGCTTTTATTTTGGTTGTATTTACCCAGAATGCCCTGGGCTATTGTTCTCTTTCTGCTTTTGGAGGGATTTCCAGCCTGCTTTGCGTTTACATATGCATTCGAACCGGATCAGCCTTCACTTCAGCTGAACTGACACTGAGGTTTTTAAACGCACCAGAATGAGCTTTTTTGATCCACATTGGAGTTCAATTGCGTGTTCAAACCTCCCAAACAAACCGGACTTTCTAGACAAATGAACTAGAGTTTAATTAAAGTGAACTAAACAGTTACTGGTTACTTAACCAGTAGCGTTTGCCTGTGTCGTATGTCATGTGCCATTTTGACGCTATGAAGCTTACCGGAAATGGCCTGCGCTGTAAGCAATCATCCTCCAATGCTGAACCAACAAGATGGCTGTCAATGTTACATTATATTTAGAAGCGCGATCAACACGGACTGAACAGCTTCGTTCACTTCCCTCGCTGCTACTGTTAAAACTACAGGCAGGCAACAGCGGAGAAAACCAACGTCATCTGTTCACTGATTGGCCCAGTGGAGAAATCCAGTTCAATAGGAGAAAACCGAATCGGATTAAACATCCTAGCAAATGAAATAAAACCAGATATTGTTGATAGCTTTGGTCTGAAGCCAGCGCCATGAGGCTCTTTTATTTCTGAAGACGATGTAAATTGACCAAGAGGATCTAATCTTTTGTTGCATGTTCTGTCGCTTTGTGTCCTGTTACTCCTTACCACTTGGTGGCAGTAATGTTTGGAACAGTTGTTTGCCAACCACCATTAAAACAAAGAAGAAATCGCAGACGGAGCAACATTACAACAGAGTTGATTTGTGTAGGAAAGCAGTTGCCAGGCTAGTGTCTGTCCCGAAGTGACTGTGTTCTGGTTTTTCTCCCTAAATCCCGTCTCTTTACTCTCCCTCCCACTCGGCGTCGTCCTCTGCCAGCTGGACGGTGTCCTGTCTGCGCCTGGCCTCAATTACGAGACACGATTGTCTCGATGTTCAAATGATTGCTGTTGGGTTTAAACAGGAATGGTGATTGTTGGCTGCGCCCCACACACCTGTGCTCCCTCATGCTGCCTGTTTCGGCTGTTTCCCATCCAATGTAATTATAAATCAGGTGCATGAGGAGAGCTTTGCTCATCCACCTCTCTGAAGGGGCTTTTTGCTCCATCTGTCAAAGAGGACTTACCTTACTCAATGAGTCGCCTCTGTGATCTCTCTGATTTTCAACTTTGCAAACGTCTATGACCGCTCTGTCTCCTAATCGCTTGTTTCTTCAGCTGGACTTTGGTGCGCTATTCTCTGGCAAAGGCGATGGAAAGAAACTGGAAGCCAGAGGAACCGGTGGGTCAGCGGTCAAAGACCCAACGGAGATAACCGACGTGGACGAGATGAAGACTCTGGTGAGTGAGCTTCCTCCGCTAATAAGCTCCTCTTATTAGCTCCATTAAAAGGGAAAGGCATCCAAATTACAAAAAGTGTAGCCACATGAAGAAATTTTAAAGATTTCCGGGGTCAGATCAGATCAATTCCTGCAAGCTACTCCAAGAACTCATATGTGTCTTGTGAAAGTATTAAATATAATGTTCCAGAGATCTTTGTTGAGTAGGAGCTTCCCTTGTAATAACAAAGATGTCTGTCATTTTAAAATTTCAATAAAAAAAGAGAAGGTTTTTCATAAATTGTCAATTTTCAGCTTGTGGATGAGTTGACAGTTGTACTTTTTGCTCTTCAAATCCAATTTTTATTGCATTGTCTTTGCTGGAAGATAATGAATAGTAAATTATTTGCAGACTTAAGCAGTTTTCAAGTTCAAATGTTTTGCATTTCCCACTTATAATATGCTGCTGAACTCTTTCTACATTGTAGGATTTTCTGACTAGACCTAAATTTTCACAGCTCAACTCATTGTTAGCACAAGGGGCCTAGGTGTAATTTCTTAATTCAGGTTTCTAAAAATAAAATTTTACTAACTATAATTAAGTTTAAGATATCTTGAATTTTAATTAGGGATGTGGGTCTTTTCAAATGACGATTCAGTGACATTATTTGATATCTTGAAAGGTATTTTGAACCGTAAAATAAATTATTACTCTTACTAGTTGGAATGTAGATAGTAAAAAAAATATTTAATGTTAAAACGGAGTGCCACAGTTAAAAAGATAACTTCACTTAAGTTATCTTAAGTGAAAATAAAAAGTTATCTTCACATAAAGATGTGATGCTTCAGGTTAGGATTGGTCAATGGACTTCACAAAACAGATTCATTAATTCTTTTTGCACCATTTTTTTTGATAAGGAGATTTTAGTCTGCCAAGGTTTGCTATTTATAGCTCTTTTCAGAATGAGCTGTTTTAGGTGTCTTGTCCCTTTAAATCCACATAAGCTGCTGCTGGCCACGCCCCCAATTTAATTATGGCACTTGCACATAAAAATGGATGCAAACAGATAAGCAATTATACAACCAAATGTCTTTGAAAAGCAGAAGTAGAGCATCCTGCACAACCAGCAGCAAGTGGTTTCTGGATGATAACTCAACAATGAAACACTTGTCTTCTTCAGCAGCCATTGTACAACACATATAGCGGTAAAACCAGCTGACCAAACATGCTGGAGTTTAGCGTGGGTTGCTAGGTAACAGGCTGAGCTTTGCTGGGGTTGCTGGGAGGGTTTTTGAAATGGCTCATTTTCAGTTAGCAAAAATCATAAACCTATTGCCAAAACAGGCTAGGTGGTTTTTTAAGCGCTTTGGCTGTTTTTAGAAGCAGTTGAAACCCAAATGGCTGCTCAAAAACATTAAAAATTCACATTTTTCAAATTAACTTCCCTTTTATAGGGTATTTGTACTAGCCATCTCATTATAGATGAGCAAAATACTTTTTTTTCCACAGAAAAATGAAAAGATTTGGTTATTTTTCAAGGGTTTTGACATTATCACCTGTAATTTGCTGATAAGATATCATTTGTAAAGCCAAGAGCCACCACAGAAATAAACATTAAAGTTAAAATCATAATTTGTCTCCTTTTGTTAAAACGCACTGGTCTACATCCTCTAATTATGCATTCAGAACTTCTTTATTGACAGAGATCAGATCCATGACTGTGTTCGTATCGCAGCCTGAAAGTGGACGGTTTCCCACAGCAGGCGAGGAGCAGCTGAGTGACAGAGCAGCAGTGTGGGAGATCCTGAGTGTTTACTCTGAGGACACTTTCAGCTGGAGATGTGAAGGGCCCGTCTGCAGCCCAGACAGGATTTATCTCCCTCAGTGGCCTTGGTTATTAACCACAGGCTTACAGATTGGCTCCAGAGTCATAAAAGTCTGAAAAGTTTATACACTCACAGCCTCAAGACATATGTTGCGATTTGAAAAAGGGAAATAAATCTTGATCACCCACTTTTTACCCATCCTGTTACAAAAAGATCTCAGAAGATTCCCTTAGGATGCTACAGAAATATAATGCAACTCAGGTGAAGTCACCAGATGAAACCCGACTCCTTCTCAGTCTCTTCTTGTTCTCTTCAAACAAGAAGAGAAAATATGTGGAAAAAATTCACATATTTTACGTTTTACATTTCCATTTGGGCGTCTATTGCTTCTAAACAGTGCTTTAAAAAACACCCAGACAGTTTTTGGCAATATGTTACTGTGTTTTGGTGTCTGCTTCAAAAGTGTCCAGATTGCTAAGTCGCTTTGGGGGTATGTACTGTTACCTAGCAACCCCGTCCAAGCCCACCCCTCGTTACCTAGCAACCCAAGCAGCAGTCTAAGTTTTGGTCAGCTGATTTTACTTCTGTCTACTGGAAAACAGAATTTTGAGTTTATTGGATACTTAGTGTAGTAAAAATATAAACAGAGTTATATACAAAGAAAATAGTAAAATTATATAGTTACTGTAGAAGCTGTATATAAAGAAAACTGATTTAAAACAAAGCAGTCTAAAGAACAAGAGTAAAATATATTTACATGTTCAAAGAAGACAGTAAAGTATAAGTTTATACCCACCCCTCTTGGTATCATCCAATAAATTACTATATATGTTAGAGTTGATATGACTTTCCTTCTAAGTTACTATTTTCTATGTTCATGTCACTGACTGGTGGACCCATTCATATTTGCACACCATTATGAGCAAGCATAATTCTTTCTTTATCAATATACAGTAATGCAGTAATAATCGTCAACTTCATTAAGTTGTAACAATAACATAGTAATAGCAGTAATATGGCTGAAAACATTATAAGCTTTTCAATTATAGATAATTATCTATTGATAATCATTGATTAGGATTTTTTTTTTTAAATATCTGAAATACGACCAAACTGATATTAGCTTCTCTGTTTTATCGACAGTTTTCACTCCAGGGTGTTTTTTTGTTTTTAAGCAGAGACACATTCAGGAAACCTTAAACTGCTGCTGCGCCAGTTACTGAACGGGCTGTTGCTAGGCAACCGAAGAGCGAGCGAGTTAGCTGACTGAGAAGTTGAGCAGCTAAGGCATTTCCTCTGCCTACATCTCCCAGAATGCTGTTCAGTTCTGGATCAAAGTTCAGGGAATATTCTATGTAGTGAATATTCTATCAGATGTATTATCTATTGATATTGGTCACATGTCTATTGAGATATGTATAGTTATTTACCTATTTTCCAGCTGTAAGCAGTGATAACATTAAGTATTTTTTTGTTGACTTACCATCCAGAAACCACTTGCTGCATTGTTGCTGGTTGTGCAGGAGGCCCCACTTCTGCTTTTAAAACATGTTCAGGCATTTGCAGATGTCTTCATGTGTGAGAATAAACGTTGAGTTGGGGGCGTGGCCAGCAGATTATTTGGATTTAAAGAGACAAAAAGCCATAAAAGGAGCTCCAAATAGGCAGAATTGACCAAACTAAAATCAGATTTTGTAATGAACTTGTTTTTTTGTAGCCCATAAATGTCCTAACTTGTTCAAGGAAGCATAATAGGTCATCTTTAACATCCATCAGCGGTTTCACCACATCTGTAGCAAACCTGGTGGTTAGGTTCTCATTTCTGAGGCTGCGGCTCCATTTCCAGCTGGTTAAATAAACATCGAGCCTCTGAAACCACAGCACAGCTCCTCCAACATCACCCACTTCTCTCCAACACCAGCGCCGCTCAGGTCAGCGCCGCCTGACGGATGGACAGCTCAACTCGACCTGCTCTGCTTCCTCTCCCGCCTCTGATGGATGCTCAGGCTCTGCTTTCTCACGGAGACACAACATGACCAAACAAACACATTGCAGTGAAATCAGGCCTGACTCAGGACTGTATATAATAGAGCAGGCAGCGATGGCGTCCAAAGCCGCTGCTCGCATATACAGGCGTGACTCCACTCCACTCATCATGCCACTTGGCTCGGCCGGTTTGGGTTTTCCTCTGCTCAGATGGTTCCTCTGAAATATGAGCCTGATCTCCATCTGGTTGGGACAGATAATTGTTGAACTTATATGATTGCTGCAATTACTCATGGCAGGGCAACACAGACACCGACACTGAGGGAGGGATGCTCCGATAAGCTAACCTTGGCTTTTTGTGTTTGTTGATTTTGTTCTTAGTAGCTCCAGCTCACTGTTATTTTATCATTTTTAGGACAGAAATGAATCAAGTTACTGTATTCAGTAAGCTGTGAAAGTGCTTATTCTGCAGCCAAGGAGCCAGAATTTCTACTCATTCCTTAAAGTTATATAAATCTGGAGTTTTTCTGTCCTCTCACGTTACACTGATGTCCAAAGTTCTTGCCAAAGTCATCAAGCTGAAAGTTCTTGTTGGCCTCAGCTTTTTAAATTAAGAGCAGGACAATAATTTTACAGAAACATTTGACCCATCCAGCAAAAAACGGAACTCACAATATTTCAACTAAACAAAGTAGTTGGATTTTTAGCTGGAATAAGATAATCAAATCATATTTCCATTGACAGATTATTTCACTTACGGGGAAAAAAGTCTTGTTCCAGATTAAATAATCCATCAATGGAACCAGCATTTTTTTTATTCCCGTTGCCTGTGTACCGCATGCTGTTCACCCATTTTGTGGCTTATAGGGTGTAGCTAAATTACAGTATATCTTTAAGGAAGAGATAAGTGTAAAAAATGATTACATACACAAAAACACAAAAATAGGTATTATATGAGGAGCTCGACTTACACCACTTCATTTTCATGAGTTTGGTGAATCTTAAGTGACTTGGGGAAACAAAATGTTTGTCTAAATGGTCTTTGATCTGAGAAAGTGGTGAAAAAGCAACCAGAGTCCAAAGGAGTCAGAAACCTTTAGATCAAAACTTGATTGGTTTTAATAAATATAGATCAAAACCATTTTAAAGTAAAGTTGCTTTCAATACTTCACCTCTTTTGTACGACATTATTAAATGTTCCAAGTGTTAGTTTTAGGTAACCATTCATTGCAGCTCATTGATCTGGTTTTTATAAATTACAAATTAACCTCCCCTCTTTCCGTTTCGCAGCGATTGTAGGCATGAAAGTCTTACAGTCATGATGACCATTGCAAATTATCCATTTAATGCTGAAGCATTTCACCCTAAAACCACAAATGTGAACCTTGTGGTAGGGCAGGATGAATTGTCAGGGGGATCACCAAAGTCAGTGGGAGTCGTCATCTGGAAACAATGAATGTCTGCATGAATTTTGATGGCAATCCATTAACCATAGATCGAGATATTCCCATCTGGATCACATTGGTGGGGCAATGTACTGACATGGCTGTAAGCATTGTTAAACGGCTCTAATAAGGCTAAATCAGAGCTGAACGACAAGAAAATATGGGATTTGTGGTCATCAGGTGGTCAGAAATATGACTAAATGCAGAATACAGCCAACAATCATTGCATTTACTGCGTTTAAATAATTACAGGCATCAATATTTTATGCCAGATGTTGGTATGTTGTTGTTTAATAGAATTTTCAAGGAAGCAAGCACAATTTATCAATATGGATGAATAAATTTTCACCCATATTCTTCATCTCTTAAGCACAACCCACATATGGAGGCCTTGGTCCTCGACGCAGCTGTCGCAGGTTCGATTCCCGGCATTGGTGACCTCTGCTGCATGTCTACCCCCTTATCTCATTACCCACCTTCCTCTCAATTAACTATCAAATAAAGGCCACTAGACCCCCAAAAATCTAAAGTTGATTCATCTTATATAGATCATCTTATTTAGCAAGAGACCATCTTTCAATAACATGAAATTCATAATGCTGAATTTAAAAAATATATTACATTTTAACATTTTGTATCAGCTGTATTAAATACTAACCGAATAAACACAAAATTGTGTTTTTCTCACAATAATAAACCTGGACATATTTATTACATGAAACAAAACGGGAACCTCTAGGTTGCTAAATAAAAAATGAGAGGAAAATACAGAATTCACTTCCGTGAACGTTGTAACCAGTTGCTATGGAGTTGCCATGACAACAGGCTTAGAGGGTAGGTCTCGTTTGGGAGCAACGTCGTCGCCTTTGACGTTGCTCCCAAATGAAACCCGCCTGAATGAAAACTTTTAAGGTGAAACTTGAGGAGTTTTGTCCATTGTTTATATTTCAAAACGGAACTTCGTTAACTGCATTTTGAATCTCTAACCGAACTCTATTGTGGACCTGGCCGCCATCTTTGATTAAAAAAAAAACATTCTGACCGAACGAATGACCGGCAGCGCCCTCTGCTGGGTGGCGGCCAAACTACAAAATAAGGTTTAAATGGACTTTATTAGCTAATCAATTGGAACTAACGTTTGTCTAATAAACAATTAAACGACAGTTTTAAGTTGATTTGTTTTTAGGATTTCAGAAACACATTAATAGCAGAAAGCGTCATAATGTAAAATGAACGGCTGTTGCTGGGCGTCTTTCTGCAGATTTCGGAGCTGCAGAAGGAACTCGATGACCTGGAGAAGAGTAACGAGGAGCTGTTGGATGAAGTTGAGGTGAAAGGGGCTGCGTACATGGATGAGGTTGAAGAGTTGGAGGTATGGGATTGGGACTCTTGATGCAGACTTTCTAACTTCATCTCCTTGTTTTTTTGTTTTTTTTAAACACCCCAAATTGTCTGTTGCTTAGTTTACTATAACAGAAATGAAGCAGCAGGAGGTTGACTTCAAATCCCAGATGAAAGAGCAGTGTGAGGAATACGGGGAGCTGCTCAGTCAGAAGATGGCAAGAGACATGGAGATTGCAGCTTACAGGTAAGTAAAGATGACACCCACCTGCACATAAAAATAAACTCCAATCATCCTGAAGTGAGCAGATAAAGTTCTAATTAAGAGTTATTAGAAATTCTGAACTTTTAGGAGGCTTTCAGGAAAGGCAGCTACTTTCTACAGAAGAGTCAACAATTTTCTCTTGAGAGTATTTCTATTGGTTAAGCTAAATGTGGTTTATTTGCCTTTTAACCTATAAAACTCTCTGACGACCCAAACACGTCTGTCTGCCTGGTTCTGGATGGACTCAGTGTTTGTTCTGGCTGATCCAAAGTAATAGTGCACAGTTGCTAATCTGAAAATTAACTAGTAGTGGAGCTAATTTTGTTTAACTCTTTTCCCAGTGTTGAAAATGCACTTAGCTTCCCCTAAATTGATTTTTCAACATTATAATGAACAATAGAGAACAATATATAAACGTAAGTCCAATATTTAAGGGTCTATTAGAACATATAAATTATAATGTCAAAATTAAATCATGCTTGAGGGTTGTAGTCTTTCAAGGGCAGATATAATTTGATTTGAAGTTAGCGCTTTAGCAATAGCTTCCGCTAAATGCTGTGTTGGTATAGCACAGCAGTGTTAGCGGTTCTAATGTTAGCACCTGAGGGTTAGCATAGCTAACTTTTCAGTCATACACAGAATATTTTTTACTGATTTCTTTTTCTAATAAAGAGATAACTATGTAAAAGGGGGCCAAGTCAGTTTTTATGTTGTATTTAATCACACTGTAGCTGGCTAGCAGAAGGAAGCTACAGCTTTTTTTCCTGTGTTTGGTTGTGAAAACGATGTTAAACTTTTCAGCTTTTTCCTTGCAGGACCACATCTCAATCATAAATACAAATCTCACCATTGTAGTAATATTTTAGCACACTTATTGTGCCATTGCCGCAAGGGTTTGCAGTAGAGAGTTGGGAAGATTTATGGAAAGTTAAGTTTGATTGTTAGTGTGACTGTCAGTCAAAGGGAAGGCATGGTGGGTTTCTTTATTAAAAGAAAAACACAGCACAAAGTAATTTCTCTGATAAGTTTGTCATCCTCCTGCATGTCCTCATTAAGTCTGGTTGCAGTTATAACCCACAGATCCTGACATCTTTTGTGAAAGTGTTTCTCCATGGTAGGGGGTCAGATGGAAACAGATGGTGCTCAACAATGTTCCCCTTTAGGAAGCGTCTTCTGGTGGGTTTGAAGAACAGCGCATGGTGGTCCCGGCATGCTTAGCTTAGATTTTAATCTGATGGATGCTGAGTCTGATGTTTGTTCTGCATCAGAAAAAAATGGATATTCACAGTACCATGCAAAGACACTCTCACCCTGTGAACATTTACAGATATTAGCAGGTTAAAATCACAAACTTCACCGTATGTTTAGGGATTTTATGCCCTGAACCCAACAAATCAATGCTGAGCAACATTATATTTTCCTTAACATCCCAGTTGTTTCTATGTGGTCCTACTATGTTTTGTGGATTTATTAAAATATACTCGTCTTTTATTATATATTCATATATTTGTGCTGCCTTTGAGAGTTGCTACTTTTTAAATGTTGTTGTGCTTTCTTGCGCAATGACAAAGGAATTCTGAATCTACTTGTGAGAAAGAGAGAACATAAAACATGAATTTTTCACATTTTTGCCAAGAAAAACACTCATAAAAATCTTAACATGAACCAGGAGTTGAACATGTTCCCGTAATTATGTTGTTTTTTCTATCAACGTAAAATTTGTTGCTTGTGATGCGTAAAAACTCATAATTACTTCGGAAATTGTCTGTTACATGTTTCGCTTTTGGAGTTTACCACTTTCCCCCAAATGTTATAAGTGCCATTATACTAAATGTATCTGATGAAACAAACAAACGCGATGGACTATATTAGCCAGAGTTAACGCCGTTAGCAGGAGCTAACACCGCTAGTGGGACCGAACACCATTTGCAGGAACTAATGTGAAATCTGAACAAATAGGAGGCTAATGAATGGATGTTTAAAGTCATAATGAAGCATCTTTATTGTAACACAACTCTAACATATTTGGGTGAAAGTTTTGATCCTGATGCTAACCGTAAACATCCTGGTTTAGAAACTGGAGCTCTTTGCATTTCTGGGTTAGCATTTTATAGCTGAAGCAGCACAAACACCAACTTTTTTGGTTGAATACCATTTTGGTCCTCGTCATTTTCATTTTCTCTTGTCGGAGTGTCTTTTACAGTAATTTTGACTTCTTCTGAATTTTTTCTCAACTCTTCTTTCCACAAAAACTAAATTTGTATATTGTGGAATTAACAGGTGAAGTTTATGGTAGTAATGTGAGCTAGAAATGTTCATTTATTCTAATGAAAGGCTCCACTGATGGTTTCTGAGTGTATTTTGTTTTGTTTTTTATGTTTAATGCTGCCCAGCCTCTCGTTTGGAGCCAAACTGTAAGACTTTAACTCTCCTCTGCATGTCTGTATGAAATCATCCGGGGGAGAAACTTAAAGGTTATTTTGTGGTCCATCTCACGTAGTTTAGCCTGGAAATCCGCAGTTTCTTTTTAAGATGTTCCTCAGACAGGCTTGACATCCGCGTCCGCCCGGGTCACAGAAAACAGCTCCTGGAAGTGATGCAGCTTCCTGCATATGGCCTTGAGGCTTTCTTGTCATTTCCCTCGGTTCACTGAGGTTGTTCAACCATCTGCCATCCTGCTATGTGAAGTGACGCATTTCTGCCGTCCCAAGTCGTTGCCACAGACATCCTCTTGCCTCCCCTGCTCCCTGTGCCACCGCCTCTGACCTGCAGGGGGCCCTGCTGCGTTTTGAGCTGAGATCCATGAGAGTTAAAGGGGACCTATTATGCTAAATTAACATTTTGCATGTTTTTATACTTCCGTTTGTGTCTCAAAAGCTTATAAAAACAACCCAAACATCCTCACATTCATGACGAAGACAGTAACTGATTGGATAAAAATTTACTGCAACGGTTTTTGATCCAATAATTCAGCAATCGTATCTTATTTAAAAGAAACTATAGGACAATTAAATTCACACATTTGCAAGTTTTTGTTCTTCCATTTGGGTCTCAAACCCCTGAAGTGCTCAATTTGACAGACACTGCTCCGTTACATAGCAACCCCTTTCCTGTTACCTAGCATCCCAAGCATGTTTGCTCAGCTGATTTTACTGCTGTACAATGGCTGCTGGAAAAAACAAAGAGTTTTGTTGGTGACTTGCTGTGTTCTTGTTGGTTGTGCAGGAGGCGCCACTTCTGCTTTTCAAAGATGCATGGTTGTATAATTGTGCATCAGTTTTCTGCCATTTTCACGTGCGAGGCAGCAGCTCGTTTGGATTTAAAGTGACAGGAGTACCAAATTAAGCAGAAATAACAGAAATATCATTATCTGAGAATATGTTTTTGTAAGAAATGTAATGAACATATTTTTTTATCCTAACCTGTTCAGGGAAGCATAATACGTCACCTTCAGAAGACATCTTACTTTCTGCTCTGCTCTGTACCGGCCCTTTAATGTCAGCACCCCTCATTAGACTCATCTACTAATCCTCCACAGCTGCAGTTGATTCACACAGTCGACCTTCACCCAATGTTTTCCTTATTGTTCTTTATATACTGTAGGGCTGTATAATAATATTGATATCACGATATATATTGATATTTTCTTTCCTAGAAAAAAAAAAATCGATATTCATCTGCAGGTATCGTAACATCCAACTGTCACCTTGTTCCCTCACTGCTTGCTTCACCAGGTCATCAGGCTTAGAGTGATTC
>CAEGAF010189181.1:0-20152 GCA_903067075.1 Micropoecilia bifurca | reverse complement strand
AATCCCAAGGTTTCCTTCCTTCCATCCATCCATCCATCCATCCATCCATCCATCCATCCATCCATCCATCCATACATCCATCCATCCATCCATACATACATACATAGATACACACATACACACATACACACATACATACAAAGAAAGAAAGAAAGAACTTGTGCGGCACCAAAGAGGTCACGCAACTTTCTTTGTTGTGTGACAAAGCCGATTGTCACCCAACAAAGCAAAATGAAACTTATTTGTGTCGTCCAAATAAGTTTTATTTGAAAGTTGATGGCAGCATGTTGTGCGTCAGGTTGAAGACTTTTTGAAGAATCAGAAGTTGTTGAAGAAATCTTTCTTGAAAACCTGCTGGTTTCCCATCAGTAGACCATGGGAAATTCCTGCTCAGATTGTTAATGAGGCATTACCAATGATAACTTGATGCCTTTTTAATAATAAAGATGAACAATCCTTTAGTTAATCTCTTCAAAATATTTTTTTTAAAACCCTATTTTATTTATTTATTTTTTCCTTTTCATGAAACAAATAAAGAAAAGTGTAGCTCCCTCCATTGGCCGTCTACAGAAATTATCAAATCCGTTGTGCTTTGATGCCCGAATAAGGATCACTTTGCATTTCCTGTTGGATTCTGAAGCGTCACATCCACCAGAGCCTGATCGGTGTTTCTAGCGCAATTACAAGTAACCACTTTGCCCCCTGAGTAACCCATGTTTTTTTAAGTTTTCGTCTCTATGCATCGCAAACTCTTTGTTCTCGAGGAGCTGCTTGTTACCCGCCTCACATTCCACCGTGGTGTTTCGCTCAGGAGTCCCTCCATCACCCACTTTACGTCTCGTTCCTCGCCCAAAACACCTCCATTCCAAAAAGACGGGATAATCAGCGTCTACTGGAGCACGGCAGAAAAACATTTAAGCGAGCAGGAGGTGGGGCGGCAGCGGAGACGGAGATTTGGGGGAGTGGGGAGGAGAGCGAGGCGGCGTTGGGTTAGTGCGTTGAATAGGTGGAGAGGAGATTGTAGCAACACACACACACACACACACACACACACACACACACACACACACACACACACACACACACACACACACACGGCCTCTCTCAGCTTCGCAACGCTGTCAAACGTGCCATGTAGTCACACACACAATCACACACAAAGATTCTCTGTAATAGATTCTCGCCTTGACACTCAATTCCGGGGCGAGACGATCTCGCTTTATCCCTCCCTGCATCAAATATTTAAACACTTGTATTAGTGGCTGTGACATCCCCTCAAACAACCACAGCTCAGGGCACCAATCTCCTCTCCTCTCTCTTTTCTTCTTCTTATTTATTTTCTCTATGTCCTTCACCTCCTTTTTTCTCCCCATCCTCCCCAATATGGTCCATAAAATCTTCTCCCCCCACATCTCCAATGTTATCACCTGCTTACTTTTCCTCCACCGCCCTGTCATTTTATATTTTCAAACTTCCACCTTCTTTTTTTTCTTTTACCTACAGAGGGTGCTATATAAAGGAGGGGTTCTGTTTTTTTCCCCTTCCCTTTCTCTTTTCCCTTCCCTTGTTCTCTTCAAGCTTCTCAAGAGAGGCCTTTTCAATCTCATGAGGCAAAGCTCCACAGATTGCGACGAGGAGCGAGGGAACTGGGAATGGAGAACGCGGGATGAAAGAGGGAGGGAGGGGAGCGCGGCTCGGTGGCGGCGGTGCGCTTGAATGACGTCTTTCAAGAGGAGCAGTCTAGCTTGTCAAATCGCCGGCTGCGAAATGAATTGGCATATCTGTTGGGCTCGGAGAGGAGATGTCACGCCACGGCGTTTCATATTCCTCGATAAGGCCAAATAACGCAATTGTCAGAGAAGACAGAGAGACGGAGAATGAGAGAGTGGAGCCAGTTAGAGGAGTCGGCGGAAAGGGGGAGCACGAAGCCAGCAACAGTGGAGTGTGTATGATAGACACCCTTAGCCTCTTATTTTTTTTTCACACCTGATACTCCGCCCGCCTGTCTGTCTGTGGTTTGTGTGTTGCGGCAGGCTAATGCAAACCTTTTAAAACCACTCAACACATAAATCTACTCACCTAAATCTGATTGGCTCGCCATTGAAGTTTTCCAGCTTTAAGAGCTGAGCGAAGCTCACACCATGACCCAATCCATTTTTTTTCCCCCAAGATTTTTTATGGCTTTAGATGGAGCGCCTCAATACAGGGGAACATGAAAAGGCATGATTGAACTTTTTGATGACCCGGGTAAATTCACCTTGGCCTTCTCTGCGACTCAGAAACCGTGCGCTTCGGATTTTATCCGCCATACATTTTTACTTGTCACGTTTTTGTAGATTTTTTTTTTTTACTTTGATATCATCTCTAAAGATGCAAACAAGTTCACATTTTTATGAAAGTTCTTTGTTTTTGCGTATTCACAAAGTCTCCAACTTTAGACAACAGTTCTGACTCTTTCCACCTCACTGGACAAAAAACCCCAGATTAGTCTTCACTTTATGAACTCAGATTGGAGTTTCCTGTCATGGCTTTTGACAAGGAAAAGATTGGCATCGCTTCAGCGACATTCGACCACGCTCGTATTTTCCTGTCACAAATGTTTGCCATTTTCCACGTCTTGAAAATGAATTCAGCTGTACGAGCCGAAACGCAATCGAAATGGATAAATTTGTAAAAAAGAAAAAAAAAAGTTATAAATTCTCAGAAAGCCTCTTAAAAAGGGATAACTGCATTATGCTCCTCTGAGCCCCTGCCCAGTGTTTTCATTCCCAATGCGATTTGTCACTCGGAGCTTTATTGTTATGCCGTCTCGGAGGAAAGCGCATTCTTATTCAGGTGTGACAAACTTCTTTGTTCAGTAGCGCACTGAGTCCAGTGTGGGAAAGTGTATCGCTGTGAAAAGCCCACTGTCTCCAGCGTGAGTGTGGAGGCAAATAATATGTACATGTAACACGCCTATGGAGGACGGCTGCAGCCTCACAGTGCAGGATGTGACAAACTCTAAGGAAGGCTGTCTGAGGCGCTGGTCCGGTTGGAAAGAAGAGGAGGAAGATTGGACAGACTTGTCTGATTTTTAGAAGAGAACTGCAGTTGGGTTTTTTTGTTGTTCTTGTTTTGTTGGGATTTTTTTCTATGGGAGTGTTTTTGATGGCAGATAGAAGCTTCAAAATATGCAAAATAAACAAGTAGCTGTCAGTTCCTGGCAGCCTCTTGTACAGGAACCAGGAAGATGCTGCTTCTGCTTCCCTCTGAATCACACAAAAATATAGACACAAAAAGACTCAGGCAAACAACATACCCCTTACACACACACACACACACACACACACACACCCACACACACCTATATATATATATATATATATATATATATATGGAAGGTGAGGTCAAATTAGCTTTAAACTAATCAAGATTACATGTTCAGAATACATGGTGAGATGGAATGATATTGATTATCGTACTATCGATACTGAATATCGATTGTACTGAATATTGTACTGTCTATGTAATATCGTACTAGCAGAAATTTACTTTTTTTTTAACTCAACAATGTCCATAAAATGCCTTCACATGTTGGTGGCAGCAAAAAAAAGGTCATAACTTAAAAGATGATTTTTTTAATACATAAAAATGTAAAGAATAACATAGTCTGAAGGCAGTAAAGGACAGTATTTTGCAAACTACTGGTCAGAAAATGTTTGAATTATGTCTAAAATGTCAAACCTAGTTTTGTTTCAGTTTTGATTATTTTTTCCCACTATCTATCAAGTTTATTTGTATACCAAATTTCAGCAACAAGGCATTTCAAAGTGCTTTAGCTACATCATAAAAACACAAAAATGCAAAGTCATAGAACAGTCAACAATTGAGACATAAAATTTTTCCAGGTGTCATGATGAAACATCAAAATGTCCATTAGTTTCATTGTGTTTCAAAAGCAGCTCCAAACAGCTTTTAGCCTAGGTTTAAAGGAACTTACTGTTTCAGCTGTTTTACAGTTTTCCGGAAGTTTGTTCCAGATTCGCGGTGCATAACAAGCTTAATGCTGCTTCTCCATGTTTGGTTCTGATTCTGGGGACGCAGACCAGAACCAGAAGATCTGACTGGTCTGGAAGGTTAGATTCCAGTTCAACGCAGGTGGTCGGATGGCTTTTAGTGGCCACGGTTATGGAGGTTCCCTGTTTGAATCCCGTTCCCTACTGAGGAAAAAAACAGGGTGGGTTGCGTCAGGAAGGGCGTCTGGTCTTAACACATCTGCCAAGCTCACAGCTGTGGAGTGGACTGTGCTGTCGCAAAAGGACCAAAAACACATTTCAGTGTAGCTTTCAACGGCAACAATTAATTTCTGATTTCAAAGTTTGATATTCCAGTCCCAGTCCAAAAAAAAATTCCTTTTCTTTTTATCATAAACCGAAGAATTAAGCTAACACATCATTCCCTTGTACAATATTTAACAGCAGTTCTTCTCCTCCTCTTCCTTCTCCTTCGACTGTTGCAGCCGGTCTCTCTCCTCCGTGTGGTCGGCCCATTAGCTGGGTGACCAGCGGACTATGACAGGGCGGCCTGGTCACGACAACACACACAGCGGCCAACATGGCTGGTGCCTTTCACATTAGTGCGGTGAACAAGGGGGAACAGGACTAGGAAGCTTTTCCATTAGCACCTCCCACGTGCTGCCAACAGGCTGACAGAGGGAGGCCAAGTGGGAGAAAAGGGGAAGGAGAGCATGTTTCCAAACAGCTGCTTCTTAACGGCGTGACAGCGGCTCCAGCCGAGCTGTGCGTGCAGCAGGCCCTGCTGCAGAGCCAGACAAGCGGGCCGTTGTGTAACTTAATGAGTCTGTTGGCGTTTGATCGGTTCCAATTTGTTTGAAGGCTGTTTCGGATTGGCGATGGGCAAAAAAAAAACACAAAAAAAACGTGGCTTGTGTGACATTCTGATCAAATTAAAAACAATACAAATCACTCTAACTCTGATCTGTATTGTTTTTAAGTTTCTATTGAAATGGATTGCCTGGCATTTCATCAATAGCTTTCTTTTTCTTTTTTACAAAAAAAAAAGAAAAAATGTGTTTTTTCTCGATTCACCTGCAAAGGTAGAGCCCAGATGCTTCTGTTGATGAAGTGATCAAACGACGAAGGTCTCATTTGCTGTGATCACAGAGACGCGCACATTCCCTCCTCCCCAGCCACCTCGATCATCATTTATTTTATCTTTTTTGTTTCGTGCTCCGGCGTCTCCTTCTTCTTCTGCTGTCTGTTCTCGTGTAATTTGACATGGAGATGCTCGTTATGGCGGATCAAAGGCAGCCATCTGTGGCCTGTCGGCGTGCCTCAGACAAACCGGGGAGGTGAGATGAGAGGGAAGACCCAGGACGCGCACGTTTCAGACGGAGACGCAGTTGATCAGAAATGCGAGCATTAGCAGAGGTGTGCGAGCAAGAGGGGGGACTGGGGGGGCTGGTGAAATTAAAACAGGGAGAAGCTGAAGGTGGCCATTTGGAGTAGAAAGTGTTAGATAAAGTATACATGTCCAATTTTGGTATGTGTGTTTTTGTGTGGTTGGTTGTTTGGTTTTGCTGGCTGCCGTGGCTGCTGTGACGTAGTTTCTTCCCCTTTTTTTGAGGAAGGCCTGGAAATTGGCATTAGCAGGAATGAGATTCTCATGGTAGGAAACGCTTCGCTCTGGATTGGCTGCCAGGCGGTGGCGTGTCAAGTAGGGTTGCGCTTGGGCATTCCAGCTTTCCACCCTGCGTTTTCTTTCACATATTCCAAAAATTTTCCGTGAATTAGTTGGAACATTCCACAGAAAATATGAGAATAGTGCACCGTTCTACATATAAGAGTTTCTAAGTCCCTAGTTATCTAGAAGTTCCTAGATGACTACGCTAGATGCGAAGTTCCTACGCATCTAGCGTAGGAACTTCTAGATGCGTTCCTACGCTACAGTTCCTGAATCAAATGAATGAATTGTCTTCAGTATGATCTCAACTTGATGCTAATGAGACACAATGATACATTCATTTGATTCCGGTGTGCTGGGACAGAACAGTAGCTCTAAGAGTATGAAGGTAGTATGTTAGCATACGTTAGTTTCCTGGCCCTGTTACTTTTCAAAAAGTAACTTAGCAATCCAAGCAATTGAAATCAAAATGTTTGACATCCAGTTGAATAGAATGGTTACGCCAATTGATTTCTCTGCATCCTCAACGGTTGACCTCAAACATTTTTAGACTTTGCCTTAAGGCTGTTGAAGTGCACATTCATAAATGCTCATTTTTTACATCATTATTGTGCATGAGCATTCAATTTGTTAGTGCACAGCTAAAATGTTTTAACCAGGAAGAGGTTAAATTGGTCATTTTCAAATTAGGTCTATACAAGTTGGTTTTTGCAGTAGAGACGCATGTGTGTCATCTATGTTTGGGTCTTATTGTTCCAGGACGGTAGATACCTTGTCATAATGGCCGTCCACTCAGTGCTCCGATAAATGCACCTATGTACATTATGCTGTATGAGGAGACAATGGCTATCTGGGGATCAAGGGCACGCATTACGTGGAAGAAGACAGACGTGGACAGGACGCGACGTTGTAGGAACATAATTGTACAAGACCGTCATTACGCAGAACAAGACATCGCAGAGGACGGAACATAAGGTGATCAAACCTCCCCGCCAGACGTGAGAGATGAGAACGACAGAGAGAGAGGGACAGCAGAGGAAGTTGGAGAGAGGACAAAGAACTGAGGGCAAGATGAAATAAGAGGACAACTCCACTCAGACGGACCCTATCCCTCAAAGTAATGACGATGTCTTAGTTGGTTAAAAAGCAGTGTTAAGCACTGACCGGGTTGAATATCAGTGAGCGGTGGCATTAAGAGATGAATGGCTTCTTAAGTAACAGCACCTTGATGGATTTGGTGATATGGGAGCAGAGCAGGACGCGTTCTGTAATGAGTGGAAGGGATTAAATATTACAGGATGAGGAATGGAGCAAAGTGAGGGTCGGAGGAAGAGGGAGGCTGGTCATTTTAGACAAATGGACATTTTCAGAGCACAGACGTGTTTCGTGGTACGTCGATAATGTTGGAAAAGACAAACACATTTGTTGACAATTTTTGTGCAAGGATGAGGTGATTTTTTTTTTCCAACTGTGTTGAAATCTTGCAAACCCAACAACAAACACGTTTGTGTTCTGTGACATTCAGAACACAGATGTGTTTGTTGGTACATTAATGACAGTTGGACAGGATGGGACATTTCAAGTTTTAAGTGAGTTAGGATGACCAAAATTATTTCCAGAAAAAAAACAACTAATTTTTCGACTAGTTTTTTGTGCAAAAATGAGATGGGTTTTCAACTGAATCAAAATTTGTGTATTTTGGAAAATCGCAATACCAGCTGGGAGAAAAGATGGCAGGAAGCGGTAGGAGGATGATGCAGCATGTTAGTTTAATGACTTATCACGCAATCAAACTTATTCACATGTGACCTTAATTGATTGATTTAGTGGATAATTAATGGGGGGTTTTCAGCATTAGCTGAATATTTGTAAAGTCTTGCGCACATTTACAATTAAATTTCAGCTGCTGATTTTCACAAAAGCTTAATTTGATTCAAGACTTTGAAGAAGTAATTGACGTCTCGGAATCTTGTTATCTTCTTCGTGGTATTTCCAATATATATATTTTTTAACTTTGTCATAACGTAGCTTAAAAAAGCTAGAAGAAGTCAGTCACCCGTTAGTCCAACTGTATTTGAAGCAGTGCTTAAACATATTATCTGAGTGATGCACGTTGGCAAAAAGGTCTTCTACTCCACCACGAGCATGTGAACTTCAAGTCTTATCCGAAACGTTATTTTAAAAGATGACAGACATTAAATATATTAAAGAGACAAACCTGAAGCTCAGATTTAAAAGGAAAACATGTCAGTTTCTCACCACCTTTAGACTGCCTCTACAGTCACAGGGTTATTTTGTCAGACGAGACTGAACCAACCCTCCTCCCCAACCAGTCCAATAAGTGTTTTTCAATTACCGCTGTCAGCCGGTAATCATCCAGTGATGAATAGTCTGATATCTACGCTTTATATTCATCTGCCGTCTTGGTTATTTTGCTTCTAGACAAAGCTGCACGTGTGTACGAGCAGGAGGGAGAAGCAATATGTATTCTGTTTACCAAGTATTGAAGGTGCTATTGAATGGATGGCAAAGTTAATGAAACTTGCCTTGTTTAATTTTTCACAAAGCAAATAAATATAAATGTTTTTTTTCCCCTGAACAATTAAATGCACCCTGTCATTCCCGAGAGGAAGCCGAGGATGTTATTTTTGATCAAATATATCATTATTACTCATCATAAATCATTTTTTTTGGCAATTATTTTTCTATTTTCTTGCATTTTCGGAGCCAATGAAATGGGCAGCGGCTCAAAAAGAAGCAGCCTAATTTCTATCATTAGCAGCATTATGTAAATATGCAGAGAGCTTATAATTGCACCAAACAAGTCCGCAAAAAGGCAGATGAGCAAAACGTTGATTTCATTATTTTTAAGGTAATTATGGAAATAGCAGAATGTCTAAATATGAAAACCTGTTGGAAACACTTCCATAGCATCGAATGGTTCTTTAAAGTTCAGCGAAAGAGCAAGAACAAGAAGCCAACAACACATTTGCAGGCAGATGTTTGTAGAAATTCTTTGGAATTGAACTATAAAGAGTTCTTAATTAAAAACTAACATGTATTCCTAATTTACTTGTAATTTTTTAATGTAAAATTTAAATTAAATAGTCAACTTCACATTTTCGACTGAAGCGTATCATGACTGGGCGTAAGTTTGGGAAATGAAAGTTTTAGCTGGGAAACACGATGAGGGAAAAAAACATCTAGTAAAATTGAGCTGCATGTAAACAACTCTTTAATGTGATTTTATGTGCTTAAAAACATGAATTTAAACTTCAAAGAGATTTTTAAAGTGGCAGTATTATGTTTTCCAGACACATGGTGCCATTTTATCCCATCAGTTAAGTAACTTTGTTTCCTTCAGTTGTAGAACGTAACAAAAACACTGCATATATCAAAGAAATTTGACTTTGCAATTTGACGCCTTGAAATGAGCCTCTGTCTCTTTAAGAAGCTCCTAGTCTGTCTAACTCTCCAGCTTCACCACGCCATCACAACAATGCTCCTCCATTATGCCGCAGCACAGCCTTTCTTATAGGAGTCGGCCTAAGGTGTAGTTTGTATGATGACCTCAGCAGTTTCACCAGGTGTTTCCTATTCGCTGCTGCCGCTAGTCTGTAGGAGCTGAGTGGAGGGAGGGCTGGAGGAGCTTTGCGGAAATGGGCGGATGCAGAACGGTTGCCACGGGAGATTAGAGGACTTCTCAAACATGCATGAAAGAATCAAATCAACACTCCAGGTATGTTTTTGATGAGAGAATAACATTATAACATCATATAAAGCTGAAAAAGAAAGTCAGTTTTACACCATTACTCTCCTTTACATATTTCAGATTGATTAAAAGCAAGATTTAACAAGACTGGTGGGATTTAATGAGTTCATGTGCCACATTCTTAACTGTCCGTTTACTACAAATATGCTAAATTAGGAAAAAAGAAAAAAGTGGAAAGAGCAAGAACGCTTTTGCAGTGCTTCGCGTGTTGCCCGGTCCTTTCTTAGAAACAATCGAGTGAAATCCATGTACAGGCGGCAAAGGGGCTCCATGCCCTCCTCCTCTTGTTTTCTCTTTGCTCCCCATCTATCACATGCAGCGGGTAGCACAGGCCACTGACCAAGCCTGTCCGCTCGTCATTAGCCCCACATTCTCCCCACGCGATCCGTGCGGCTACCCCTGTCTCCTCTCTCCAGCCCAACACCCCATAATAATATCTCTTTCAACCTTCACACCGTGATAAATAGGGGTGCGCAGAACAAAAGGAACGGCGCCAGAGGAGGGAGGGAGGAAGAGAGACCAGGCGGCCGACGTAGGAGAGATGTAGAGGTGAAGACAAAAAAAAGAGAATGCTGGGTATTTTCTCTTTTGCAAATCAATTCAAACACCAAAAATAAAATTCAAAAGTTATGTGCAGCCTTCAGCTTGATGCTTTTCTTAAAAGAGACACTGCCAAACTGAGCGAGGCACAACTATTAAACAAGTTCTCTGTTTGTTTCATGTTGACGGATTGCGTTAACAGTCAGTAATAGATTAAATCTCCCTTCGCGATATAAGCTGCTAATCCGAAACAAATGTGTGTCGAAACTTAAAGGTGTGTAAACAGTAAAAAACAAAAAGCAGTTTATGCAGCTAACGTGCTGATATTTTAAATCTCTTCAAATCTTCTAGAAGAGCTACTTTCAAGTCTTGTTTTATTTATTTTTATTTTTTGATCTTCTGCTCGTCTCTGGAGTTTAGCAGCACAAATAAGGATAATAATGAAATAAATCAACACCCTGAAGCTCCAGCAGGCAAAGAGGGATATGAAGTCATTATGCTGCTCCCCTGAGACCTGCTCACAGTCTGATCTTTAAATTATAATTAAAATCTCTCTCAACCTCTCCTAGTTTCTTTTTTCTCTTTTTCACTTCCTGCTCTTGTAATATCAGTGATTTATTAGCACAGTGACACATTAGTCTTTTTGTGTTTGTTTGTTTCTTTTGTGTTTTAATATTTCTTGAACCACTAAACAAATGATTCCCTCCGTCTGCACCAAGCACATGTGGATGGGCCTGAGTGGAAACTTGCTGACTTTTTGCCCGCTGACGGCTCACCGGACTGGACCGGACCGGACCTGACCAGACCGGACTGGCTGCCTCCTCTTCATCCACAGCTGATCACCAGTGTGAAGTTTGGTTCCCCTCAGTCCTTGTGCGCTTGTTTGGTCACCAGAGTGGATCTACGGTGCTGTGACAAAAATCAAATGAAGGTAGATCCCCACTATGCACTTATATTTTTGCTTTCCTTCACATTTTTTTTTTTCTTCAGGATCATAAAACATTTTTTTTCTGTACCAGACAGAGACTAAAATAATCACTTTTCAAATGATGATTTTTATCAGTTTGGAAACTAAGTTGACCAAAACCAACAAGATGTGAAAACCAAACACTCCTTTTGATAAATCACAAGTTGCTGGTTATCAGAGTTGGGTAAGTAACTGGTTACATTTACTCAGTTACATTTATTTCATTTAAAATACTTTTAGAAGTATTGTTTTACCTCTCCATACTTTTTTACTTTTACTTGAGTAATTTAATTATGAAGTGTCTCTGCTCTTACTTGAGTAAAATTTCTGGATTCATGACCCAAGTAAAGTGACGACATTTCTGGATTCTCATGAAAAACACACGTTTTAACCCATAATTCACCAGACGCACGACTGCAGTTTCTCTTAGTTTCATACGTTTTTTTAATGGGGGAAAAACAAACTGGTATTGAAAAACTTTTATATGTCTGATTTGATTTTTTTTTAAGCTTATGAATTATTGTCATTTTCATCTTTAATACCAAAATTTCCACTTGACTTTTTACCAAATACTTTTTTACTCTTACTTGAGTAATTTCTTGGATGGCTACTATTTTATTTTACTTGAGTAAAAAAAAATTTAAAGTAGTGCTTTTCTTACATGAGTACAACTTTTGGGTACTCTGCTTGTTACCACCCACATTTTTTAAAACATTTTAGGTTTCCTTGGATTTTTACCCAGGAAACACATTGGCTAAACCGTGAGTAAAACAGCCACTGGGACTGACTACTATATATTCCATTGAGGGGCAGCAACCTTAACATTACATACAACTTTCTGAACATGTGAGGAGGCACTTTCTTTGTTTGTAATTAGACACTAAAGTGACTTGAAACCATTCCTCCCTCCAGACCCGAACCCCTATGCGCACTGTTCTGGGCCCGGGCTGGGGGGCAGCTGCCCGCCCAAAACCCCCTATAGCTCTGCACCTGATTCAGCATCATGAAAGAGGTTTGGCTTTCAGTGTGAGAGTTTTGGCCACAAAAAGTCGAAAAGAACTTTTAGACCCTTTGACAGTTGCCAAAAACATATCGATGATCCCTGGACCAGTGAGGTAAAACCAGAACCTTCTGAAAAACATGTGTCTCGTTACGTCTGACAGATAAAAACAAAGGACTTTTAGAAAACCAACAGGTTGGCGGTAGAGTGATGGTCTTTGGCAGATGTGCTGATGTAGAACCAGAAAGAACAATGGATAAACGAGTTCTTCTCTCCAGAAGAAAGAAAGTCTTTGGATAAAGCAGCTGACCGTCACTTTATTTGGGTCATGAAGCAGGTCAAAGATCTGAAAGACAGCAGCAAATCAAAATAAAGCAAAATAAACAAAAGAAGAAAGGTTTGGAGTGGCCTAGTCAAACTCTGGACTTAAATCCAATTGAGATGCCGTGGCATTCATACTCCAACACAAGTCCAAAGGAGAGTGGGGCATATTGCTCCTTTGTTATATAAAACAATAATTGATTGCCAGTTATTATAAATGAGTGATATCTGTCAGTGGACAGTTTAATGGAAAATTATTCAAACTGATTCAGTTACGTCGATTGAAAACTTTTATTTTGTATTTTGGCAGATGGATTCACAGAGCTGAACTTGTTGGACAAATTTAAACTCAGAGTCATGCGACGACAGAAAACAAATGCTGTGTTTTTTATTTGTTTTTTTGTCTTTGCTATGTTTCTTTTGAGCTCTCCTGTTTTTAGAAAAATTTTCACCACAAATCTCCGTCCTTTCCTCTCTGCATGCTCGTGCCGTCTCTCCCCGGCTTGATTTAGGAGTTGCCCTCGTGGTTCTGACACATCTGTATTTCTATCAGAGCAGATTAGAACTGTGTGTGTGTGTGTGTGTGTGTGTGTGTGTGTGTGTGTGTGTGTGTGTGTGTGTGTGTGTGTGTGTGTGTGTGTGCATGCGTGCGTGCGTGTGTGCGTATGTGTAAAAGAGATGAGGGAGTTGGGGTGCACAATGATTCAATGGCTCTGTATTGAAGTCTTGTGTCTGTAATCGCACAGTTCAGTTTCAAGTGTGTGTTTGCGTGTGTGTGTGTGTGTGTGAGAGAATCCGTCAAATTGTGCGGCATGACGATAATATCTGCCGCACATACATTACCCCTCCCTATTATCCAGAAATCACAGGAAGGAGAATGAAAGTGCCTTCAGTCTCGCAGCTGTTTCTCAGCAGACGGCTGCCCAGCTCGCCGCCTCTCCCCCAGTCAGAGGTTAAGATAGCAATCAGGGTGGAAACGCAGATGGAGAGAAGCATTTTAATAATATTTTAATATTCACACTGGCTGGTAATTGTTAGACCACAGTCCAGTCCTCATTACTCTCACTTGTCACAAAAGCGAACACGCGCATGGACAAAGAGAGAGGAAAGAGAGGATTCTGGGTTTTGTAGTGCCACTTCGGACAGTTATCTGTTTCCTCTGGGTATTTAATTTTTTTTATTCTCCTGGTTTTCCTTCAGACTGGTGAAACAAATATGATGAAATGTCACAAGACCTTCTAGGCTGAGTTTATTTTTAATTAATATGTGTGTGTCTCCAAACACCACATTCCAATTCATCCCTGATTTGGAACAAATTCAGAAAAACACAGAGAAGGTAAAAATATAGCATTAAACAAAAGTATTTGTATTGATTGTAACTTTTCATTTTTATCAAGACAACTTAACCGAAGACATTTCATAACTTGAACAGATTTTTCTCCAGGATCATCTGTATTTGCCACCGTTTTTCTGTTCTTGCTAACAAAAAACACCGCAGCATGACATGGCCACTGTATGAACGGTGTGCTCAGCTTTAGCTTTGTGTTGTGTTCCTTTGTCATCTTGAAGCTGTTTGTTAAAGACGAAGTTATGCACATGATGGGGCTTTTACAAACTTGGTGAATTCTGAATGCAACTGGGTTTTATTTAGGCCTGAGTGAAGACAGATTGATATAAATGTCAACCACATTTCATAGATTTAAATTTTCTAAAAATCTAAAACAACTTTTTGTTGATCTATGACATTACATTACAAATTAAAACAACTACAGTTAAATGAAGTACGTTTGTGGACACTTTTAAGATAAATACCCAATAAATAGTCAGATGCAAAACCAGATCCGCTCCAGTCTCTGTTTCTATGGATCAAATGGCCAAAATAACCAAGACCAGCTTAAAACTAAAAGGACCTGACATCACACTTTCTTAACAGCTCTGCATGCTTCTTGTTATGCATTAATCTATCAACAAATCCTTATAACTTTTCAAATTACACACAAACACACACACACACACACATACACACAGACATGCGGCGCTTCTACAAAGTTGTATGGACAATTGAAACAAAGACACACACGTCGTTTTCGGTCATAGCAGGACACTTTGAGTGAGCCGTAGATTCGCCTCAGGGACCTGAAATCTGTCTAATCTGCTTCAGATCTACTGCTGAAACGTTTCCCTCTGTTGTGTTTGTCTTGTTTTAGTGCGTTGACTGGATTTATTTTGAATATTTTTTTGTCACCAATCACATATTCGGTCATGTCCTTTTGCATGCCATTGCATTTCCACGTAGTAGAAATGTTTCTGATTTTAAAACGTTACGACTCCGCAGGCGTCTGCAGACCTGAGGTTGCGTGAAGCTGCTCCTCCACAGAGGCTGTGCAGCTGTCATCATTCATGTCGGTCTCTGACCTGCACTATTTTTCTCTTGACAACTTCCTGTCCATCCCTCCGTCCGTCCGTCCGTCCATCCATCCATCCATCCAACCATGCCTCTTTTACCGTCTGTCTGAAACATGAGGGAGTTGATATGTGCTGTTGTCGGGGTATTCTAGGCTTGTAGGAGAAAAGTTTTTGGATCTTAGATGAAAATGGTGGAAATGTTTTTTTTTGTTCATATAGGATTCCTTTGTTTCATCTGTATTTTAAAGAACACAATCAACAACAAAAAACCTCCATGCAGAAAAACAGTTGCAACACTGGAAATAAAACGGCTGGCGGTATTTAACACAAACTGGATGAAGGTTTTATGATTTAGTGATTTTAGGTTGAGATTTTACTAACAAAACAGAGCACAATGTTTTATTTATTTATTTTTACAGTATCTAGCACTGTGTCGTTTCACCGACATCCAACTTAAGCCTTCTCTTAAGCCTTTCAAAAAAGGCTTAAGAGAAGCTCGGTCTAATTTAACTTCAAAAAACATTTTGGCAGTTTTTAGATGTGCCACAGGTCCAAACACCGAATGGCTTAATTGCCTCCTCATTGTGTAGATATGTTCTCCAGAGTCCTGTTAATCACCTAATTATTGTATTCAGGTGTGGTGCTGCAGCAGCACATCTAAATGTTGCAGGACAGGGACTGGAGTTTGACACCTGTGGCTTAGATCAAGCCAACAGTCCAGCACAGCTACTCCCCAATTTTACAGTCTATAGCAACAATATAGCTACATATATAGATAAATATATGTATAATTTTTTTCTGGATATTCAGATCTTTTTGTGGGGATATTAGTGGTATATTATTATCAATAAACAACAGCAATAATATAACTTTGTTATGATTTAATATTGTTATGTTATTACATTATAATTATAATAACTTATAATTACATTATAAGTTGTGTTTGTCTATTTTCATATTCCTGCAGGTACGTGCCAGTGCCATAGCCCAGGATGCTGACCAAAATTATGACTATGCCAGTAACAGCGCCGTGTTGCATCTGGAGCCAGGAGACGAGATCTACATCAAACTAGATGGAGGCAAAGCTCATGGAGGCAACAACAACAAGTACAGCACCTTCTCTGGATTTATCATTTATGTTGATTAGATGCTTGTTTTTCACACAACAGTTGTCATAACGTTACTTTGCTGGTGAAACAGAAAATATAATTCTCTCTCTGTAAAGTAAATCTTCTGATTTTGTGAAGATAAATTGTTAAAACTCTTTAATTTTAGTTGCTTTAGTGTTTTAAAACATTGTTATGTTGATGTAGAAAAAATCTGAAACATGCAGGGCAGAGGAGACTGAAGTCCAATACTGGAAAACACTGAGATAACATCACTGTCAGTCATATGATTGTACATGCTTTTTAGCAAATATGTGAAAGAAATCAATTGTAAACAGTTATTCAAATTTAAATCAATTATTAAGATACAAAGTGAAATATATCACTGTCCTCTATACAAGGTGTGTTACCAAAAAATAACAATGTACAAATTGTTTCATCTGCTAGAATGTTTGTACAAAGTACAAGTTGAAAGAAATGCTGGTAACAGTTCACAATAATTTGACATGACATATCAATTAATGGGAACTGATCAACTGTCTGGTGTTTCTCAAATCAGATCTATTTTATTGTCTTTGTCTTTATGCAAACTAAAAAAATGTCTCTGTGATCTTTAAGTATAAACATATATGTATGTGGAAAACATACAAATAATTAAAACAGTTAAGATGTCTGAGATAGATAATCTTGGCATTAAGTTCAGCTATTTAGAAAGATGTCTGGCGGACTGATGAGGGCTTTAAGGAATCGGATGAAACTCCCAACGTTGTTCCTGCAGCTACTCTTAAACAGAGAGGAGTGACACTCCTTAGCTCCCCTCACTGTCCTCTGCAGGACAGTGGACAGTGAGGTGTAATGTCTGTGGTGCTGCAGCTGCTGTATGACATTGATGTGTAGTTTCTGTCAGGCTCTGCTGGCTGCATTTAATCCCAGCTTTTTTTTTTTTTTAAATCAGACCAGGTAATCAAAGGTCTTCACTCTGCTGAACTTTCTGCTAGCACTCAATGACTCAATGCAGTTTACTGGGTTTCCTTAGACAGACAGACAGACAGAACTGACAACTGGGAGAGGATGTACTTGACTCGGAATCTGTCAATAATTGGATTAACTTAACTTTTTTTGTAAAGTGTCTTGAGACAATTGTTGTCACTATATAAATTAACTAAATTGGAATTAAACAAATGAACAACTCCATACTGAGGGTCATGTGCTCATGTCAAGATCTCTAGAAGTTTATGGTCATCTCCTATGCTGTCCAGTGATTGACTTCCTTTTTGTCCATCATCATGTCTGAAATAACTCCTCCGACTGGAATATCATCAGCAAATTTAGTTATCAGGCTTTTCCCTTATATGATTACACAGGACTGTGTGGTCAGCAGTAG
Organism: Micropoecilia bifurca; assembly: GCA_903067075.1. Taxonomy (NCBI): domain Eukaryota; kingdom Metazoa; phylum Chordata; class Actinopteri; order Cyprinodontiformes; family Poeciliidae; genus Micropoecilia; species Micropoecilia bifurca. Next base: position 2,974 of record CAEGAF010189181.1, on the reverse strand, counting down.
ATCGAGTCCACACTCTTGAATCACTCTGATGCTGTGTGGTGGAGTTTGGGACACTCTAATCAATGTGTAGCATCTATGGAGTCTCATTCAGAAATTTCAGAATCCACAGGCATGTGGCAGTGTTCAGAACGAGTAGGAGAACTCAATCATTTATTAAATGCTGAGATGACATGACTATTCCAGATTCTTTAGTAGCTGCCTTTATTCTCCTAACGAGTTAGTACTTTGTGTTATACGGTGGCCGACAGGTGCAAATGCGCAGCAACAGAGAAAAGACGCAAACAAATGAAATGCAGCAAGGCTTAGCTTTAATCAGCCAAACCCATTTGGCCAGGAATAAATTAAATATTTTAGTGAACCAAAAATTGTACAGCTATTACCTGGCTTAATATCTGTGTTCCACCTCCACTCATAGGGGGAAACTAGCGTGAGTTTTTAAAACAGTTTGCCGGGAGACCTGGGTTCTCTGTCGGTACCGAACCTGGAGCTCCGGCCAGCTGACAGCTGGAGGAGCTGGATGTTAATGCAGCGGAGCAGACAGGTCCGAAAACATGGAGCAATATTGTAATTAAGTGATTTATTGATGAACTGAGCAGATATTTCAGATCTATACATCTACATTCTTGCCTAAAAACATTGTAAAAAATCATTTTGTGTAATTTTAAGTGTAACACAGCACTTCTGGAGCACTTCTGGTTTTCAGCACTTCTTGTTTGCGTCTCTCTTTTTATGTTTGCTGCATTTCATTTGTGCGTGTCTTTTTATTGTTTGCATGTTTTCTCTGTTGCTGCGCATTTGCACCTGTCGGCCACCGTAGTATCAGGAGGCTGGGTGCTTCCTGTTTAGTTGGTAAAGATATATTAATGCAGAAATATATACGTTTTGCCTTTAGAATGGCCAACTTTTTATAATAAGAAATTTTACCATCGGAGAGCAGTGTTTAATTTCATCAGCAAAGACTCTGCAACTCTGCTCACCTGGAACAATGTTGTTTTCTTCTTGCATTAAAGGGGCAGTATTATGTAAAATCGACTTTTTTGATATTTGCATCATGTTATAATGTTATTCCCTCATCAAAAACATACCAGGAATTTTACCTTGATTTTTCCATGCATGTTTGAGAAATTCTGGAACCATTCAGCTCTGTAAAACGCTTGGTGGCCCGAGGCTCAGCTCCTCTTTTCACAGTGTTGAGGAGTTTCCAAGCTTCTGAGTTTCTACCTCTGAGAGAATCTGTGCCTCCTACACTCAACACCTGGTGGAACTGCATGTGTTGATCCCTTTGCAGGAACTACTTCTCAGTGCAACACTGGTGAAAACATTGTTAAAGGATTAATAGAGGAGCCATGTAGTGGTGACTTTCTGAAGGCGAAGTTTCAGAAAAAGCAGGGGGTTTAAAGCAACAGAGGCCCAATTTCAAGGCTTTAATTACAAAATCAAATTTCTTTAAGTCATATTTCATAGATATCACAGTTTTTTAACAACTTAGTTAACATAATTAGTAGATTGTGCTATAAAAGGCCACTGTATGCTTTGAAAATATGTAATACTGCCCCTTTAAGGATTATGCCATTCAGCCTTGTTTAGAGGCCTTTTCAGAGCCGTCTGTATTTTCCTGTCAGCAGATGAAGCTCCAGTTTGTTGCTGAGGAAGCAGAAGTGATGGTCTATCATAGCCTTTAGCTTGGCTCCTGTTTGAACCCTCCATTTGCATTGGTTTACTTTTGTGTTTTATAATTGTTTTCTTAGACTTTGTTCACACAGGCAAAAATCAGAAATTTGTTATGTCCAAATTTGAGAATTTCAGACTTTTTCATGAACCCAGATACACACTTTCCAGTGTGTCTGGTGTTTATTTGGATTATTTAATCATGGTTTATGTTGGGATATGAGCAGGACTGACAAGGACAGACATAAAATGAAAGTAAAATGCAGAAAACTAGATGGCAGAGAGGAAGATCAATGTCAGCTGAATTTCTGTTGGCTGAGGATTGGTCAAGAGAACTCGGTGGGGCTTTAACTTGTCCACAGTTCAACGCAGCCCAATCAGCCAGATCAAGATTTTACTGTTCCTACCCAAATGTACTTTTTCAACCTGTACAGTAGCAGAAGTGTAATAAATAATAAGAGAGGTATCAGGATTACACAGGTTTAATATAATTGCAATGACTCCACCACCACCTAACTGGAGAGAGCGTCTGGTGCAGATCTGTTGATACACTTGAAAATATCATCAATTCAGATTCAGCACTATATTTTGCCATGTGTACTTTCACACAAGGTTCAGTTGAATAGGAATTCTTGTGTAGATTTTGACCATCAGACAAATATATATTTAACGCAATTTTTTTTAGGACATCTACACTAAGCTGCTAAGGATCTGAAAATACATTATACACTGTGTGCTAAAAATAAAGAAATAATTAATTCCACTTGAGTTTGAAAAACAACAGTTAGAAACCATAAACATCCATTGAAGGCAAAAATGTGAGTATTCATGTTTAAGGCTAATACTAAGTTAATGTTAAGCCATTTTCTTGTTCATTGGTTACTTATCAGCAAACACAATCCTGATGATAAATGTCTAATGTCTTTTGTTAAGGACTGCTAAACAGATAATAACCAGGCATAATAACCAGGCAGCTGAAAACCAAGTCCAGGTCATATTAACTTGCTGTTGAACCATTACTGAAAACATTACTGATGAAATCCTGACTACAATTTGTGATGATTCTTTTTTATAAGAGAACAAAAAGTATAAAATTATAATGCATTTCCAAATCAGTGATAATTGGTTGCCTACTTTCTAATTGCAATGACCTCTTTCATTTTACTTTTTATAATATTTGAAAGTTGGAAAATACTGTAGCAAAATATTTAGCTACTCCAAATGTTTAACCCTGTAAAGCCCACACCATGAAATAACTGACAGAAAATTCCAATTCTTTGAAACTGGAGCCTTTATTGGTCCCTCT
>CAEGAF010189169.1:0-54905 GCA_903067075.1 Micropoecilia bifurca | reverse complement strand
AGTTCACATCAAATCTCAGCTCAAATTAACTGCCGGGGTCCGAGCGCCAAACCAATGTTCATTCTCGTCATTAAATCTTTTAATTGTTCCCCTTTTGTCCGTCTGAGTCTTTCTAGATTGAACTAAATTTTTGCTTGGGATTTTGGAGACATGTTGTCAGCAGCTCATAGAATAAAAGAACAAAGTTAATTTTGATAATTTTAAGGGGTCTTTTAATTTTTTCCAGAGCTGCATATGTTAGTGCTGTCAATAGATTCTATAATTTTATCAGATTAATCACACTCTAACACTGTGATTAATCACAATTAATCACTCTACTTTACTTTATAAGCTTGAAATGTGAATGAGCATGTTTTCAAAAACTGTTTGCCAAAATCTTTTATTGTTTAAGACTAAACATGTCAGAAGATTGTCAGTTTTACAGGTTTTCATATTGAGGAAGGTTTAAAACTCATTTTGTTTCCAGTAACTCTGACTTCACATCAGAGGAAAAAACACTTGAGAGGTTGGTCCTCAACAATCTGTGCCTCCTTGTGAGGTTTTCATTGGGTCTGCTGCAGTTCGCCTGTGATACACAGGGCTGCATCAGGAATAAAGGAATGACATGCATCCTGTACAGTGTAATTCCAATACTGGTGATTAATGTGATCCTAAAAACTCAGAAAAACAGTTAAAACTAGTTTTATTATCTTTCTTTTCAGTTAATATTCTCAGTTCTTTTTGTTTTGGCCAAAGATTGTAAGAGACACTGTGCAAGAGCCACATACCCTAAAACAAAGGATGTCCAACCCCTTGGTTAGGATACGAAACAGAGCTTAAAGCTTTACTATGTAATTCTGTAATTCATTTAAGTTACAAGTTTTGCTGAACATAAAGACGAAACACGTCTTCATGTGCACTGTCCCTTGTTTCGTTTGACCAATCTGTATTTCTTTTCCTGCCTTTCTTTGAGCAGTATTTCAGTTTTAGAGACTCTGCTCAGACTACTTCTACAGTTTGGCGACTAGATGACCCTTGGCTGGACTCTTAGTTTTGATTCTCATAATCCAATCATCTGAGTGAATAATTACCAAATAATAATACCGGTGCAACATCATCTTGGCTCCATCCAGCAGACTGGCGTTCCTTCCGCCACTTGTGTGCTTAATGTCCTCTAAAGACCCATATTACACCCCAATTAGATGGCACTCTTGTTTCCTTACATCAAGGCCTTGACTCTACTGGCTTGTCACCCCCCCCTCCCTTGGCCTAATCAATTTCATTACTCCAGTTACAGCCCCAGCCCCGGCAAAGCTGTGCCCTTAAACTTCAGCTCCTGCTCCAATCGATCAATAGCTCGAATCGCTGCCAAGGTTCCATTTAAAGTTCATTTATTTCAAGCCATCATATAAAACAAGACAGAGCATCGATGCAGCCCCACTTTGTTTTATTTGACTGAGGATTTCCACGATGAGACTCAAATCCTCTCCAGTTTACTCCCAAAGCAGGAAAATGAAATTGTCCCGTTTCTTTGCTGCCAGCCAAATAACACGAGCAAAGTGAAGAATAGGAAACATTCAGAGGCCCAATACCCGTTTTTTGCAATAAAAGTCCCTCAAAGCTACATTTTGCCTGGTATGCAAGCACTGAACATCATCAGCGTGAGCTACGAAGGTGAGTTTCTGTTTCTGTTCTCACACTTAAATTTCACAGAAATGTGTTCATGTTCTTCATCGCACTTTTCCTTCTTTCACGGTTCCCCGTCGATCCTGTAACATCCGAAATTATCACCAGTTAATTAATCCCAATGATTAATAAAATATAGCCAGGTCTGTCTTCCTCCATTACATACTTTATCTGTGAAGTCTGTAGCAACGCCAGGCTTCGGCACGTAATTATACTGTACACAGAATTAAAGATCCTTAAATATTCATAAGGGTTATATAGAAGATGATCATGATTGTGGAAGCCTGCATCTTCAGTCCTTCATTAACCAGACAACTTCATTATCATTCACAGCTTGACAAATCACGGCTATGGTTTTGGAAATCTAATGAAGATAATTTGCTTTGGATATTGTGAATGAGGTCCCAATTTACCCCGAAAGTGCCCCCCAGCACTGACTCGCGTGCCCTCTTTGACTTATTTCGCTTCTGAAATCGGATGCCATTTCCTCTCCTTTCTCAAAACATCTTTTTGTACATAAGTGAACAAAATGAGAAAACAAAGTGGGATCTAAAAGTTGTACGACAGACATCAAGCGACTCCTCAGATTCTTTTTTTTTTTTTTTGATGATTCGAGGCCAGCGGTGAGTCAAAGCTGACGGGCCGGGCGGACCCGGACCCTTCAGACGCCTGTCACTGCCTCTGGAGGATGACTTCACTGCTTGTCACAGAGCATTTCACCTGCTACAGTCACGTCTCTCACACCACTGCTTATTCGCAAGATATTTACAAGCTAAAAAAGCAGACTCAATAATTTTGCTGAATATACATCGCAGTGCTTTGCAAGACTGTTCGTAACTCTTCAACTTTTTATCATTTTGTCAACTTACAATCACAAATTTCAATTTATAAACATGACATACAGTTTTATTCAGCTTTTTTCTTTTAAATTCAAACAGAGTTCAATAAAATCCAGGGTAATCCATTGCCTAACTAGTAAGCAGAGGCCTAGCTGTGTGATATTGTATAAATAGAGTTGTACTTTCAGTTTTAGAGGTTTGTTCAACATTGGAGAACAAACAGAACCAAGAAGGTCAAGAAATCCATCATACAGGTCAGGGAACACAGCACAAAATAAAATTAGCTTGTAAAACAATGTCTGAAATTTTGAACTTTTACCAGAAATGTTTAGAAAAGCAAAACTGCCAAGAGATGACTGTCCATCTTAGCTCCATATCTAATCAAGGAGAGCAGTAATAAGAAAAGCAGCAGCTCAAGAGGGATAATCTGTTGACAAAACTACCTCTCATAAAGAGAAGTCATAAAGTTAAGAGGAAAGAAAGAGGCAAGTCTCTTGTGGAGTTTGGTTCAAGAAATGAATTGTGCACAAGAATCATGAGTTTAAAGGTCATCTAATTGGATAAATGTCAAACCAAAACGTACACAGTCAGTTTTCGAGTTGTGGTGTCCTGCATGTTTCAGATGTTTCCTGGTTCAGCAGGGATGACTGGTCTGCAACCATACCTCAGTAGAACTTGACTAAAAGCTAAAGAGGCAATTTAGTCATTTGAATAATCTGTGCTAGAGCAGAAAACACAAATATACTGAAGTTTGTTTATGTAACCCGACAATTTACTTAAGCAAAACCCAGTGTTTGACCAGCTAGCATTCCCATCAATAGTGTTGCCAAATATATTCGCTGAGTATTTTTTGAACACTGGAAATAAAGCTGAATGTGGCATTTTAACATTCAAGCTTCAGGTGGAGAACGCAGCAATAAATTTATATTAAAACTGACTTGTAATAGATCTTTATACCCCCTTAATATATGAAAATAAATGTGTGGAACTTTTCTTTAATTTAAAAGAAATGACTTCTTGGAAAAATCCTAAAATTAAAATAGCAATAATGCAAGCACAAACCGAGGAGCGTCATTAAAATTAAGGCGTCTACTTAATTTCCTTTTATGTCTTTTTAAAAGTGCTCATTTTATGCATAATACCATAATCGTATTATAAAAAGCTATTAAATAAGTACGAAATTAAAGGGTTCTTTGTGAAAAATTATAGCCGTGACCTCAAACTCCAAGGGGTTTTTTACAGTAATAACGTCTCTTTTTGGTTTTAGGAGCAATGTTTCATGCTGAGTGGAGTTCCACTGTGGGCTCTTAGAGCGCCACTTTGATGGAGGAGCCGTGATTCAGTAGCACATTTGGGTTTGAACGAAAATAAGAGAGCCCCTCTTTTGGTAGAACGAGCATGTCGGCATTGCCACACATGGCAAATGCGAGTGCAGCAGGGCTTGGCAGGGAGAGGCCCGTCTCTGGGAGTGATTTCTTCCAAAGCTGGCTTTAATGAAAGCATCTTGTTTTAATCAGGGATTCTGGCTGCGATAGCTGCAGAGGGAGCTGCGAGGACTTGGCAGTCGGTTGCAATGCAGTTTGTGGCACTCATACAAAATACACAAATATTTCCACAGTAATTATGTGTCAAGTTAAACAAGCAATTGAGGACTCGAGGCTGAACGTGTTGGGGTGAGGGGGGTTGTAGGACGGGGTCGGGTGTTAGGCATACGGTGAGTTACATGGGTGCAGAGGAGGCGGGGGGCTGAGTGAGACCCCCAACAAGACAAATTAGGCCAACAGGCATCAGGACTGCTGGTTTTCTTTTTTTTGGGCTTCTGTAATCGCAACAGACCACGAAGTAATTGTGAATCCTCTGTGAATCGAATGACGTCATGTGGCGCTGCTACATCTCGTTCCAGTGCAGGAAGGCAGTTCAAAGACTGGGTGGATGGCCAACGGGACTAAGTAATTGTGAGATCAGTGACTTGAGCTTTTTTGTGGTTCTCAGTTTATATCGGCACATTTGTAAATCTACATTGGCTCCGGTACACGAAATTGAAATACGAGCACCAGTCTGTGATCCCACAAAAGCTGCTGGAGAGACTGGAAATGTCGCATGAGGATCAGAAATCCTGCATATTAGCAGAGGCGCAGAGGATAGAAAGCAGACAAGCTTCTGCATTTGTTATGTTTGAACGACAAAGGTTTGGTGTGATTTGACAAAATGTTAGAAGACGCTTTTGAAAATTTGTCTGCGGCTCTTTCTTAGCTCCGGAGCTTAGCTCTTGTTTTCTTCTCTCACAATGTGTTTCTTAACAGCATAAAGGTTGTGTGGAAATTTAACGCAAGACCAGAATTCAGACAAAAAATCCGAACTTACAGTTTTCTTGACTGACTTCCAATAAATCTGATCTCATGGAGGAAAACGGCGTTACGGGCTGTTTTTTTTAATTTTTTTTACATTTTGGCACTTTCCAACCACAAACTTAAATTTATATCGTTGGGATTTCATGTGACATACCAACACAACGCAGAGAGAAGTAGATGTAAAGCTTTCTAAACAATGATGCAGGAGGCAAAAAGACACTATTGAAATTTAAACGTTCACTCTAATCATGTGGAACACACAGAAAACACATTACAAAAGGTGTATGTAACAGAAACTAAACTTTTTTGGCTACATGCAAAATCTTTTGTGTGACTAAAATCAAACTCATCAGCCACACCATTCCTAGAGTGACATACGGTGGTGGCAGCATCATGCTGAGTGGATGCTTTTGATTAGCTGGAATGTGGAAGATGGGCAGAGCTGAACATAAGGAAATTCTGCAAGAAATGTCACCATAAATGACGTGAAACTTCAACTAAGCAGCAAGACAATTACCCCAAACATAGAGCTACAAGGCAGTGGTTTAGATCAAAGTATATTCATGTGGTCTAAATATAATTGAATCAGTGGGAAGGCTCTGCATGTGCAAGGCTGCCAAAGCCATGCAGCTCTAACTGCAGTGAAAGGGGTTTTTACAAAATACTGAAATTAAAGAACTTATTTGTGGAAAATCTATAAAAACGATGTAATCTTTACTTTCAACTTCACAATTATGCACTACTTGCTGCTGATCTATAAAAAGCAACAACAAACTAATAGAATACAATTTATTCTGTAGCATTATGTCACCAAATACGAAAAAGCTCAACAGTGAATAGTTTTTGAAGTTGCTCTATCTACTGCCCGCCTGTGTCAGCTTCTGCCTCGGTTTTAACGTTAACACTTCCCATGACCTTCCTCCTTAAAGAAAGTCCTCCACTCTGAGTATCATTGGACCTGATTTAATGCTGACTGATCTGAGCCGGAAACCAAACACTTCCCAATCAGCAAAAAGAACCCCCACTTACTTTACAGACTGACACCAGGCAGTGTGGCATTAAGAAATGTCCTTCCAGGTGACAGGATCTAAAAAAGCAACCTTGCAAAGAACGATTCACGTCAAGGCGATTAATTTCAGAGAATCCCAAGTAAAAATGGTTGAAATTGAAAAAGCAAGATCATGTTTTCTACTGCGACTAGTTAAGCACATATTAAAGTGATGAACGTTGCAATTAAATAAGACTGCATAGCATTTCAGATTTTTAAAAATCAGCTCACTTTGAATGTTTGCATGGTTTTAGGCAAGTTAACATTTTTTCAAATTATGCTCTTTAATAAGTAACAGATTTATATCTGACCTTTTAGTTGTCTAAAACTTTTTTCTTAAGTTTATGTCATGCTGCATGAGGCGACATGTCTATGACAAAGCAACAACAAAAACTTTAGAAATTTCCACTTTCCACTATCATGTCCAAAGAAAATAGTTTCCAAGTTCTTTGGTTTTTTTAGACCTAGCTTTCTAAGCCTATTTAAAAAAAAGTATTTCTACCAAAACCAAATAGAAATGAGCCAAATATGATTTTTTTTCTTTAAAATGTATTGTGATAAGATGCTACCGGAAAGCATCAGCGTATTAAAGGTCTTTGGCTTTGCTTCAGTTTCTCAAGCGATGCGTTTTGTAACCTAGGCTGGAGACTTCCAGTCTGGGAAGATTGGTGGCTGTCTTTTAAGGCCGTAAATGATCTTCCCACGGATTCTGGGGTCCAAATTGTTTGGAGATGACCCTAGTAGATTAATCGGCACCAATAGTTACTTTCCTTAGATAATTGCTAATATCTTTCCTTCTTGGCATTGTGTTGAGAGACTGAATGTTCTGGACAGGCAAATAGCTGTAACCTCTTCTTTTATGGATGCACTTATTCTGCTGTTGATCAGCTACTTAAGTGCATTTGACTAGCAGCATTTGCCTCCTTCATTTCTATAGAAGGAGAAAAGGTTACTCACACATACCTCTAAACACTTGGGATCCATGGAGATCTTTTTATGACTATTTAAGGTTGTTCTGTCATTGCCAATTGTCAGAAACTGCTGTATGTTGGAAACTCTTTTCTCTTTTAAGTTACCAGCCACTTTTTAGTTGTTCGGATGGAAGACATCTTTTTTCTACCTTTTGAACAAGGTCTTGCCATTGGGCATTGCATTTTGCTTTTGTTAAGTTCAATGACAAGTTTTCCAAGCATATTTTAGATTCAAGATAACACAGAGGAAGTTTATGACCTGGTAATACCTGTTATTATCCCATAATGATAACAATATAATTATACACTGGAAAGCTTATTTGATTTTTCTTAGTTTTTTTTTTCTTTTTACAAAAAATAATGAAGCTGAGAATGAATTAAACCATTATTTTGAACATATAGAAAACAGATACTAACAAAACAAATAAAACTTTTTTAAAAAAGTGATTTTACTCATCCCGTAAATACATGACGGTAAAACTATCAACACTATCTGTAAATAAAACCTATATTACATAAAACTGTGCTTAATTTAACTCTCATATCCAGTTCACACTATATTAGCATGCTAGCAATCTGGTCTTTGAGAAGTTAAAATCCCAAAGTTACAATTAATTTTAGACCTAAATATTTCAAGCTACCTTAGTTGTAAAATATATTAACAGATAATGGTCTTACAGCAGATTTAGTAGGGAATAACAACAATATTGATAATGTTATAGCAAAATCAATGCTGCTGCCCACCATTGACAAAACTTAATGCCTATTAGTAGTAATGACCAAAAACATTTGATACCGTATTTAATAGAAAATTCTAGACATAGAGCCAAATACTGATAGTCAAATGCACTTAAGTAGTAGATCGACAGCAGATTAAAAGAGGTTACAGCTATTAGCCCGTCCAATACAGTCAACAAAATGCGAAAACGGAAAGATATTAGCAATTATGTAAGGAAAGTAAGAACTGACGCCTATTAATCTGGTAAGGTCATCTTTAAAAAGGGTTTACCCCCCAAATATTATTCAGGCTGACATAGTTTTAAAAGACTGACATGTCTAAAGTAGAAAATGTCAGTAAATCGTTTTACTGGAGCAGACATTAAACACAGCTCAATTTATTGCTTCTAACATTCACCGTATCTGTATCCTATGCTATAAAATAAAGTATGCATTTTGTTCCTTATTGTAATAAATGTTCGAGCTCCTCCGTCGAGCTTTTCACAACCTTCTTGACTGAGACTCTCATTACACACCCAGACCAATACAAGCTCCCTCATTTCTCTCCTTACCGTATGGATCCGACCCACAAAAGTGACACCACCCCTGAAAGAACGCTCTCATTAGCAAAACTCTCCGACAGTAGACATTCCCGTGTCTATTAGTGTTACATTTACCTCTGGCGTGACAGCGATTCATCACCAAACATTAGCTCTGACTGGACTCCTGTGTCTCTTCTCTTGCTGTGACAGCCATTAAATCACCTGTCACTGTGAAGCCACCTCACTTGACGCCTCGGCCAACTCGTTTAGCCCAAAAAACAGCCAGCTGCACCACTTCTGGTCCGTGTCGCATGTTGTAGCGGTTCGAAACCAGGCCGGTCTAGACGGACAGATATCTCTGTTTCCTCTTCGCTCGCAAAAAAGTTTCTGTTTGTTTTTATTTATTCCCCCACACACACGTTGCTTTCATATATAAACCGATGCGGGAATTGAGGAACAAAGTAAACAGTCGGGCTCAGATTCCATTTCTTATTTAAATGTTCACATTGTCTGAGCCAAAACTCTGATTTCCCTCCTCACTCTGCGGCACACAAAGCCCATCTTCCCAGGTGCCAGATGCAGATGGTTGTAAAAGGTATTTGCTTTTTGAAGGAGTTGTCTTGGGTTTCTGAGCAAATCCATTATTTAGCGCGTTCTTGGCTGAATGTTTATTGTTGTGGTTTTGGAGAAAAACGTGTTGGTTCCCGGTGATGTGGAGGAGTGACAGGACACCCTGAAGGGTAGTTCAGATGGGCCGCGGAGGAAGCTTGAAAACGAGGCTGGAGTCAAAAGTGAGACACGACGGAGGAACTGTCTGCACCAAAAGGCTGGTGAACTCATTTTACAGAGCCTTGCAAAATGTATACCTGTTCTCTATTTTAACATTATACCCATGAACTTATGTGGTTTTCTTTAGACCAACAGAAGCAGTGCATAATTGTGAAGTAATTCGTGTTCCCCCAGCCCTTCTCTTACTTTGTAGAACGAGCTTTTCCATAATCGAAACCTTTTCATTAGCTCTGGCTATATTTGTACGCTTATTGTCCTGCTGAAATGAGATTCAATGCCCCAGTGTTAAATCTTTTGCAACCTCAAAACAGTCTCCCAGCAGCATTATGCTGCCGCCACTGTTTCAACATGGTGATGCCTGTATTCGTTTGATGTACAGGGTTTGATTTGATTTTCGGAGAACACTTTTACAAACCTTTGTTGTACCCACTAGCTTCTTGGAAACTTAAATCAGGATTTCTGAGGGGGTTTCCCCCCCATAAAGTGTAGTTAATAGTAGTCCTGTCAATACATTTTCCAAAATTAGCTGTGAATTTCTTGCTGCTCCTCCAGAGTTAGACACAAGCTTCTTTAGCTCTGAGTCAGTTTTAGTACAGAGTCATTTCTTGATACGTTTACAGTTCTTCCTATTTTTGGACAATAGATTAAGAAGGGCTCTTAAATCAACATCTAGATCTTGGAATATTGTCTGACAAATTAACTGTACTCCAAAATTCTCCATAACCTCCTTGTCGATGTGTTTCTTAGCCTGCATGATGTGTTTCTATTTTATATTCTTAAAGGTTTTTGGAACAACCTCAGATGTCTTCGTAGAACATCTGCATTTTATTTAGGGTTATCATTGTAATGGAAGCTGAATACACATTTCAGACTTTAAATAAAGGTAATCAGGAGTTTAAATAATTTTTTGCTAATATTTGTTGATCTAACAGAGAAAACTCCCATAAAATTCAGTGGTGTTCATGGTGTAAACATGACAAAATGTGAAGAAAGTTCAAGGGGTATGAATACATCTCAAGATTTTTGTCCAATATTTCAGTTTAATCTATTGGCACGTCCCTAATGAGCTGACATTTACATGCTCTAGATACGTAAGTTTTCACTCAAAGATGGATTTAATTTGGAACAAGCACATCCTTAAGAGCTTGAAGTAGAAGCGTCAGTACCAAAATGCGCCAGTGGGGGGCGCTTTAGCCGTGTCGTATCAGCTGCAAGCATACAGAGTATCAAATCTGCTCAACATGAAAAAAGTTTTTGATATTTTTTTTGCCAGGTGTCTTTTATTTGGTGTATTTGTTTAAAAGTGCAGTGATATTCTCTGCTGTACGCACGGTGAAGAGTGATAAATACTGTCCCACATGTTTTAAGAGAAGTTTGTGACATTCCCCCCCTTAACTGTAACTAACACCTTGGAGGCAGGCGTCTCTGAGTCGTTAACTGTTTGGTTTAAGGGCACACAGACTTTATTGTAGATCTTGTTAATTACTTTGGATCTTACAGAAAGAATCTCCCTCATTTGGTCATAAAGTGAACAAAGATGCTTAATTAAAACATAAGTTATCAAATTTAAGACCCAAACGAGCAAATAATCCACTTAATAATACAGCCTGCAGAGGTGATGATGGATGGGCTCAGGGTCAAAGTGCTGTTTCTCAGATTTCTCTTCATTTGCACAAAGACACTCTGACGCCTCGACTCCCTGATAGTCAATATCGTTGCTAACAAAGGACAGAATCTTGAGGTTGCCTCCAGATGAACAAACGCAGATCTGCAAAGTGCAGCTCATGAGATGTTTCCCTAGCTCCTGAGTTTTATCCTATGGTGAGGGAACCTGCTGCAAATAACAGGCAGCTAAGAGAGAAAATAGCCGAATGCAAACGATCTGCGCCTCTCTTGTTGGTTATTAAACACTTTATAGAAAATTAAACCTTTCAGAGGTAGCAGTAAAAAGACCCGGCTGCATCTGTCTTTTTCGGGGCTGCAATCTGAGGGCATTGGTATCCAAACAATTCCGGAGGATAATGCATTTAAATACAAGTTCTATTATTTTTTATTGTTATTTTGCATTTTCTCATTCCCTGCTCCGCATCTTTGGCTACCAGATGTGTCTCCACACTGAAGAATTATTTCTCCTCCCCAGAGTCGAATAAATGCAATCAATATGAGTATTGCTCTCAGGCCTTGAAATATTACATTAATGTTCCATGTGGTGACATTTTAGCTGGAATTTTCAAATACATCATGAAGGCTCAAATTAATATTTATCAGCGAGAGGCTTTTATGCTTTGCAAAACAGTATTAGCGTGAAGTCCAATAATCTTGTCCTCTAAGCAGGAAAATGGTGTTTGCATAGGCTCCGTTAGGCAGGTTTGCAGTTTAATTCCTTATTTAGATGTCTGTTTTTACACATTTTTAGGAAAATGCACACACTCACACACACACACAAAATCTAAAACTGTGAAAACAGAAAAAAAATAATTTAAAGAGGCTCATTAATGACAGTTTACATTTCACACATTTATTGCTTTTCTTGTGATCCCTGGAGGGGGTTCAAGTCAGACTCATTTGACTTAAGTAAGGGGGTGGTGGGCTGGTGTATGTTGGGCTCAGCATAAATATAATTATTTATTCAGACACCTTAAACAATTTGTCCTTCCTATCTTTGCTGATCAGAGCAGAAAAGCAGAAGAAAATCAGAACACATCGATTACTCAATACGCACTTGAACTCATCAGATGAAGCAACCAAACAGTGCAAGGTGGGCTCAATACACACACGCACGCACACACACACACACACATGCACACACACGCACATGCACATATTTAGCTGCATGTCAGGGATTTTAAAAAAAAGTTTTATTTCTTATTAGGACATTTTTAAACAAAGCTCTCAGGTTTTGTTATATTTAAAACAAAAACAATTTACCACATCATCCAGCTGCTTTAATATTTAAAACTGAAAAGTAGCAAATATTCTGCTAAAATACTATCACCTGCAATTATAATGTCACCAATTACAAAATAAATTTATCGTTTTCTTCAAACATAAACTTTAGATAAAAGTGGACATGAACATTGGGACCCCCACCCTCTAATTTAGAATTTATAAGTTTGGCCCAACCAGGAATTTAAAATACGATTTGGGAAAATAAATGTTTTACCCAAAACATGAGTCAGACAATAATCTTTTAAGGACATAACTTCTCTTCCTGAGTCACAAGCATACAGGTAGCCGCTTAGTCGAGTGTGATTAAGGCCAAGCCCTTAAATACACTTAAATGCATTCATCCAATTCATGTGATTTAAGCCTGTTGAGGCCACTTAACTGAGTCTAGAACATGACTGTGGAAGCACTGACCAATGATAAATACATTTTAATATTTGTGAGGTAAATTTATTTTATGTATTTTATTGATGTTTTACTTGCAAATGGATATAAACAAAATGTTTGCATTTCTGTTTGGATTACCCTTAGCTTCTAGTTAATTACCATCAATTCTGATTTTGGAATATTTCTACAATTCCCTATCTTTTAAAAAAGTTTCTGAAAAATTTCGGAAATGTATCAATTTGGAATCTTACAGTTCCTACCCCTGTGTGGGAAAAGTGTAGCTCTCTTCTTTCAGCCAGCTGTTGAGCAGCACGCAGCAACAGGTGGGTGGGTATGTGAGGGGGGGACACTGTACTCCTCCATTCAGCCGTGGAAAACCCCTGATCACTCTACAGCATTTTCTGAAGTCTTTTTAATGGGTCATTTCAACCATAATGGTGGTTTAATGGGAAATTGTAGTGGTTTTGAAAGCTTGGCACATCTTGACACTGGTAATCAGCCCCATGCTTACTGTCAATCACGGCAAATGCTGCGCATCAATAAACATGGCGAGCAACATTGCCTCATTTATAGATCTCTTCTAAATTATTCTTGTCATTGAGGCCTCAAATTTATGCCAACATTGATCCCGCATGGGAAAATATATAAACGAGTTTGGGTCGCTGTTTGATGACCCGAGAGGTCAAGGAGATGGTAACATTGGTGTTATTGAGCGTGGCACCTGTCGTTTTTCACCTGGGTTTCTGCCCTCCTCGCCGTCCTCTGCGTGCTCTCAGATGCTTCTGCCTTTCTGTGGCGTGAACGCTCCAAATCTGTCGTGGTTAAGGTTAAAGCTGGAAGTCACGGGTGGACGGTACGCTCAAGATTACTGACTCAGGATAAAACAGCTTCACGTTAAAGAAAATGAAAGCTTTTTAATGTTTTGCCCGTTTAAGATGCACATTACTGGAGCTAAACTGTTGTGACATTGGTTCTGGATGACAACATGAGCACTTCATGTCATGCACATGCCATTGTTTCAATTGGCTATTCTTCCTGACTCACAGTCCATGCATTTTGCGCTGTGTGTGTGTGCCATCCTCAAGCTGTCTACTTCCAGTCAGGTAGCCAGACTGCAGCGGAGCGTCACTGCTGTGCCGCCGAGCTCCGAGCAGAATGAGCCAGGTGTTGCGGTAACAGACTTCCCCCGTGGCCCACTGATGAAGAACATCTGGAGCGCTTCTGTTCCGCCACTTCTTTCCTGTCCCCGATATGACCAGGCGATGTAGCTAACACTGCGATGCATGTCGACACATGGCTCCAAGGTCCCCAGATAGGAGATGAGGCTCTCAGATACTCTTACCTGACAGGGCGGCACCGACGACACACTCTGAACCCTTTCCATATGTGTGACTGGTGTCGGGTCCAAAGGGTGCCGGGCCCCAGGCAGCGAGAGGCCGCAGCAGCAACACAGGGAACTGTGTTAATCCAGGCCCCAGAGGTTTCTGCGCACACTTGAAAAGTATGGATTTGATTGTTTTTCCAAAGCTGCAGAAACAGAGTGTGAACAACTGGTTTGGTCTTAATTTTATTATTTAAAAGACAAACATCTCATGTTTATGAAGAATAAAATGCTTTTCCGATCGATCTGTAAGCAAATAAGACTTTTGTGTTTGATTTGCCACATCAGAGCAAAATCAATCAATCATTTTGGAAGCTATTGACAAAGATAAAATCCTCTAAACCTACATAGTTTAAAACTTAGGCGAAGTGTGTAGTAAAGTTCTCACTTTAACCTTCTAAGGAAGGATATTTACCAAACAAAGGGATGAGAGATTATTAACTGCACTCTAAAAAAAATCTGTATTCATTCAAGATTTTTCATAATAACAAAGGTTTTAAAATGGTGATCATCAGATTCTGTCTAAAAATCCCTCAAAACCGAATTCATCCCTTTTCCCCACTGCTAAATCTGACTTTCTGAGTTTTGTAGAATGCACTCAACAAGCTAAATGTTTTATAGACACTGAATTACAGTTTTGAAAAGCATGTAATTTTACAATTTGTCAGAATCCTGGAGGCAGCAGAGCATGAAAAGGGGAGTTGCTTGATAATGTGACACTTTATCATGAAAAGCATCCAATAAAACATCCTCGAACTACTGAAATATTGTGAAAATAAAAACTGACGAATCCCACTTTATTTTAACTGATTTGACGACATATTAAAAAGAAAAGAAAAAAATATATATTTATCTATAAACTACAGTTATAAATCTCACACATGCATGAGTCATATTTTTAAACTCTCCCGTTAAATTGCATCAAGCGGTCCCATCACCGGCTCGGCCTTTATTCTTTCCTGACAAGCTGCACTTACGACATGACTTACAGCTGAAAATAAAAGTGTAAGGCAAACTAAGTAATCCAATAACAGAACTTTTCATTTTACAGTACTGCATTCTCCTCTGAGTAAATACACCTTAAATCATCAGGACACAATAACTGGACATCAGTGGCAGGTGAACGCGAGCGAGCAAAACGCAGGTGCTCCCAAGCTTGACGTTTTTTTCCCACATTTTCAGCAGATATTCGCTTTAAATATCCCCCCTCTACCCTCACAACATAGATCTGGAGATATTTAGTCCTTTCCTTTTTATTCTTGCAAACAACACATGCTTGATTGTGGTTGTCCTCTCCTCCTTCTGACAGCTGAGACCATAAAAGAGTTAAATCTGCTGGAACCTTGCCCCGTTGGCCAATTGAATGGTAAAGCACAGTGATCCAAAACACCCTCTGCAGAAAATAAAACAATATAAAGAAATGCGCAATGCTGGGATTTAATTTTCTCGCCACCATCCATTTATATAATACATGAAATGAACCTCAAATTAATTTGCGCCGAGGCTCTAAAGTAACAATGTAATCTCAGTGTTATAGCACAGTTGCAAATGGATTTCTGTCTCTTGTAATTTTATAAGAAGCACTCTGGGGGTCACCTTAAAAGATGTCGCTATTTTTTAAAGCACAAACTGTCCCGCGGCCTGTCAGCAAAAAGGGGGGGAATCTTCTGCAGCGCAATCTGTTTTGTGCCATCGATTTGTCTGCTGTTGCGCCTTGTCACGTGGTCCGCCTGTTAGGGTTTGCTGGTATTGGCAGAGGTGACTAATATTATACCCAGATGTCTATAATAAAGTGCAGTGTCTGCTTACTTACACGCAATCCAGCCGTCGCAGCTGCCTGAGCAGTGCAGAATGACTTGAACCCTGCTAAATGTTAAGGGAACATAGCATTGCATGGCACAGCAAGAGTGACGGAAAGAGGGGCTCAGCAGAATATGATGACGCTTCTATTAGTGTCTTCCTGGTGAAAGATTTAGAGCCAAACTTCGTAAATTATCTGGATTATGACACCTCTCATGCTAAATGTATGTATGGTAGTCCAGTTTTGTTTTTGTGTGTGTACCTGTACAGTTATTTTGCAAAAGTATTCAGACCCCTTGAACTTTTCTATGTTTGTCAGGTCACAAGCACAATCTTCAAGGAGTTTTAGTGGGATTTTAAGTGATAAGCCAACACTAAGTAATAAGTAACTATGAAAGGAAGAGGAAGTATAAACTAGAAATCGTATATTTGCATTTTATCGCCTGATGAAATTTGTACGTTGCAGTTACAGGTGGAGGTTTCTGGGGTAACTACCAGCTTTGCATGTCTACAGGCTATAAATCTTGTTAAAGTCTTGCAAAAGATTCTATGTGGGTTTGAACTGGGTATGAACTTTGATTAGGTCATTCTAACACATGAGCATACTTTGACCTAATGCCTCCCTTTGCTGCTCTGGCTAATTGCACAGGGTCATTGTCCTGCTTGAGGAGAAACCTCAGACTTTGTCGCCTGTATCAGGTGTTCTTTTGGGACTGTCATGCGTTTAACTCCGTCCTTAATTCCATCCAACTTGACCAGCTTCTCTTGCACTGCTGTAAAAAACATCCCCGCACCATGATGCTGCCACCACCCTGTCAGCTCAGCTTGAAGGCCATGTCACCATCTCCATTTCTGGATGATGAACTGAGATGTTCAAAGTAGTGAACATTGTTTTATAACTTAATCCAGCTTTTAAACGTTAGCATGTATGTAGTGTTTGTTAATGTTGCCTCACATCTTCCTGAGGAAAAAACAGAACAGGTGGATTTTTACGGAAATTATAAATACTCACAAACAGAATCCATTTACAAATGAGGTGACTTCTGAAGGCAAGTGTTAAAGTAAAAATAAATGCCAAAATACTTTAAAAATTTTTGAGTTTTGCTAAACAAAAAGAAAACTTAAAATCATATGACTTTTTCTTCCAGCTTTAAGGTTTTGAAAAATCCCTGACAATGCATTCAGACTGTAAAGAGGCAAAATGCAAAAAAATCTTTCCAGAGTATGATTAGTTTTTCAAGAAACTGCAACTAAATAAAAGATTACAATTAATACACCTGGTTTCGTTAAAACATGAAGCATGCTAGGGAAAAAAAACACATTTTTCCAACTGCAAAAGGTTTCTTTGTCGGACGTTCACCAAGCTGTACCTGTCGTGCCATTCGGTCACTTCATATCTCTCCCCCACTGCCATAACTTCTCCTGTCTTCCTCTCAGAATCCACTCGGCATTGTCCGACCTTTTCATCCTTCACAGGAGTTCACACAGATATCTCCTGAGCCATAACTCAGCACCTAAATTTAGCCAGTATGTTCAGACGCTCCGCCGTGGGCCCAACGGCACCTTTTTGCCTTTTTTAGGGAACAAAGCGCAGCGTCTAGCAGAGGCCATCCTTGTGTGGTGTTTGCTTTTCAAATTACCACCAAGACTCAGTGAAGGTCATTCCGAATACACAAAGTGACATGATTTAAAGAGTGTTTTCACAGCAGTAGCAGTTGAGAGGAGAGCGCCGCCGCACAACACGTAGCTCAGACGTGTATTATGTTGTGCGTTATATGTTTGTTTTAAAACTGCATGCTTTACGGCGCATACTCTACAAAAAGTCTAAACAGAAATGGCTCTGATTGAATGCGAAGGTCCCGTTCTTTCACCCAAAACGTGTGACTTTGTGCGAGGAGTTTGTGTCTTGCTCATTTCTCCTGCTCGTACGTCTGCTGCTGAGCTTTCGAACCAACTTTTCAGCTCCCCTCTGCCCCCCCTCGCCCTCTGCGCATCAGCGTTTTCTCTGAAGGAGGAATTTAGAGCTCAGAAAGTTTATAAATAAGCCTTCTATCATATTCCACAACAGGTGTGACCCCTATGTCCTAAAACTGAACACTTTCAGTGGCTGCCCGCTATTTGCTATAAGAGAGGAGTGGATGAACTATTGGCTGCCATATCAAAGACAAACTGCACCCCTGCATGTGATTACGTTTTCTTTTTTTTTTTCAACTTTCCTTTTGTTTTCTTTTTTCACATGCTCTCTGAATTATGGCCGTGTGTTAAATGACACCGGTTTGTGCACACAATAGCAGCTGTAGCGAGGACAGACATGTCAAGTTGCGCTCCTGCCAGGGGAGTTTTAGGTATTCAATGAAGCTTTCAAGGATAAACAGCCTATCAGGTGATTTGCTGTACCCGCCAGAACACTGTGAGGAACGCCGTACGTCCCCGCGGTGTTTCAGCAAATGCCTGCAGAAGCTGGCAGTGAAATCCTGAAGGACACCCAGAGTCAGACTTAAGAACAAATCTATTAGCTGTTACTTGTTAAGAACGTTCTCGGCGAGTGAGGGGAAACTGGAGTTAAGCACTTATTAACCGAGAGCCAAACGCCCGCCAGGTACAAGCTGCAGGTAGATCATATGTTCCTTTTTGCTTTTTTAAAAATTACTACTGTGTTCGTCTTTTTCAGTCGCTGGCATTAATTGAACAATGTTTGAATGGTTTGGCCTTCAGGAGACCTAAAAGTGTGAAGAGCTCTTAGATCCAGACTCTTGACAGTCACAAAAGCTTCTTAGAGTCGGTTGTGACTGCAGAAGGTTTTTAAAGGGGGACGGGCCCCGACGAGGGCCAAAGGTCACAACAAAATCAAAGGTCGTTACATGTTTTCCATGATTTTTTCATTATGATGAACATTTTCAGATTGTGTCACGTTACAGCCACAGACTTTGTGTAATATAGACAAACACCAACATCAAGTATGAAGTGTAAAGAAAATCTCTTAACATCTGAAAAGTGTGTTGTGCATTTATTTTCAGCTCTACTGAACAAATACTTTGTGTAATCACGTTTGGTTGCAGTTGTAGTGATTGAAATAGTTTTAATTTTTGGCAAAATAGATTGGATATATTGCTTCTGTGATCAGTCTATCCAATGAGATCTAGCTCTGGGCTTTGACTAAGCCATTTTCCCACATAAATTCATGTTGATCCAATCCAGTTTATCAGAGCTCTGGTTGTAGGTTTAGTGTTATTATCCTGCTGAAGGATGAACTGCCAACCCCGTCTGGCTGCATGCCCCCCAACTTTGACCGGTTTTGCTGCCTCTGATAAAGAAAAGCAAGCCCGCAGCTTGCTGCCACTGATATGTTTAAATCATGGGAATGATGTGCTGTGTGCAGGGTTAGTTTTACATGTTGCTCAAAAAGTTCCATTTTGAGCTTCATGATGGTGTTTGCTCAGAGCTTTACTACGACAAAACCTCTTAGACCTTCACAGCACAGCTGAATTCATAATGAATGTACAAAAATAAACAGGAAATTATATGATTTTATTTTGGGGTTTCAGAGTGAAAAGGGCTTAATGCTGATGTACAGCTCACTCCAGAAGACGTTTTCACAGCGACAGACCAATTTGTGTCGATCTGTCACTCAAATTTCCAATAAAACACATTTTGAACACATTTTGAACTTCAGGTTTCTGAAACGGCAAGGCGAGAAAAAGGTCGAGGGGTGTGAATACTTTTGAAAAGCCCTGGAAAAGTTATTCCCTCTTGCTCTCAGTCATCTTCTCCTCTAAACTCTCCCTCTGTGAGTGTAACAGCTGTCTGGTTGCTCAAACTCAGTGAGTAAGGATGCTTTGTCATGCATGACCAAAAGGCTTTAATGCAGGTTTTATTTTATTTGTGAAAATTATTAAGTCAAGCAAGGAAGAAGTGGAGGATAAGGGAACAAAAGGGGAACCGATTTCCTTAAATCTCCCATGAAGTAGCAGCAAAGCGCTACATATTTATATTACGCATAAAGACAAGTGCGCTTTCTTGCTCATATTACAGATTGCATGCCTCATTGAGGGGCGGGTGTAACACGCCATTTTATTTACCACAACTTCACCATTAAGACCAGTTGAGAAACAAGAGACGATGGGTAATGGTGGGTAAAATGTCCTCCTCCATGTTACTCCCATGTCCTTAAATGTCCCTACTGTCCCCTGTCAACTGAGAGCCATCTCAGAATTAGGGGAAGGTGAGCCAAGAATGAAAGCTGGCCAGATTACTTTACATTATTTCAATCAATTATTCAAATGTCCCCATCGCTGTCACGACGGCTGGCTTGACGAGGCATGGCAAATAGTGATCCCGGCGCCCCCGCGCTCCCTGTAAGTTCAAGACTGACCATGAAATATTAACATGGGACATGTTCATGCCAGAACACAGGGTTTAGACCTTTTCATTGGACCCAACCGCAAATAGGTGTAGGGTCAACCTGCCTCTGTCCCTGCGGTCACATGAGCAGCCAGAGCGGCAGGGTGAGGCAGAGGGGCGGGATGTTATGTATAGCCAACAAGTGCAAGAGTAACAGGGTACTCTTTGTCCGGGGCTGCGACTTTAAAGAGTGTCAAAAGCTAATAAATATTTCAGATTTTGGTGCGTGTTAGGGGACGGGCCTTTCTCCGTCAAGTGTCTGCTCTGTTTACTCTTCCAGGGAAACAGGTGCAGCCGCTCGATGGCGAATTTCAGTTCAAAAATAGCATTTAGCATTTTGCTCCTCCTGGAAGCCCTCTCTGGGACAAATTCTCATGTAATCACACACCGCGGGTTACTGAAAACTCCTGAAGTTGATCCATCGAGACATGTGTTGCCCCGGGGAGAGGAGGAGACGCGAATGCTGGTGGAGTCTGAACGGGATTTCCAGTGCTTTGCTAAAACATTGATATCCCACAAACTGTTTCATGTTTTGTCAGGTTAGAACTGCAAAATTAAATGTACTTCTTTAGGATTTAGAACAACACAAAGCGGTGTATGACTCTGAAGTAGCAGTAGAAACGATTCATAGTTTGGAGGATAAAGAATATTAAAAGCAATTTGTATTCAGCTCCCTTTACACTGATACCCCAAAAGAAAATCTTAGTGAGAAGTCTCATGGATTGCAATTAAAGTCCACCTTTTCCTAATCTAATCTCAACATTAATTCAGTTTGTTATGTGAAGGCATCAGAGGTTTGTTAGAGAATATCAGTGAACAATGAGCATCATGAAGCCCAAAGAACTCAGCAGACAAGTCAAGGAGAAAGACGTGGAGAAGTCTGAAGCAGAGTTTGCTTCTAAAAAAATAAAAAAATATCTCAAGTTCTGAACATCTCACAGAGTTCCGTCCAGCCCACAAGCGGAAAATGCTGGTGAGCTAAAAAGACATGTAAAGCAATGGGAGCCTTAATCAGTAAACCTGCCAAAAAGACCGCAGTAACTCTGGAGGAGCTACAGACATCCACAACTCCGGTGGGTGAAGCACTTACCTGGAAGGAGGAAGAAATCCATGTTAAAAGAAAAGCTATAAAATGTCTATTTTCCTGGCAAAAATACATCAGATGGTCATTCACCTTCCAGCAGGACAAATACGCTAAACACACCATCAGAAATTACATGATACATATATTTCAATTTTTCTTTTTAAAATAAATTGATAACATTTTCTAGATTTGTTTTTTTAGGCAAGATAGGATGCTAAGTGTATATTAATGAGAAACAATATAATAACTTTTTTGATTTTAGCAATGAATTTTGCAGCTGTAATTGCTGAACACAGTCCATTTCAAATTTCACATTAAGGATGTAAAAAAGTCAAATGGGTTCTGATAACTTTGGAAGTAAACAGGTTCGGTTTCTCTGTTTTCTAAAACAAGCACTTCTAAAAGAAACTGCAATGAACCCAAAAAAGTGATATGAAACATCTGCAACAGAAAGAACAGTAGAGCAACATGTACATTTCTTGAAACAACCGGGTCATCTCCCTTTTGAGCCGTCGCCTTTTATATTTATATTTTTTTTCCCCGCATTCACGTCACCAAATGCTGCTTGCAACATAATGAGAGATGTGGCAATTAATTTTCTTTTAATCAAGGTCGAAATGAAGTAAATTGGTGCAGCTTGGCAAGCCCTCATTTTCTATTTTTGCAGTGATGCAAAACAAATACGATAAAATTATGGCCCTCTTCACCTTCTGTAATTAGAAAGCGTGAATGATCACAGGGAGATGATATGTGCCATACAGTACCTCCAAATATGCCTCTCTCACCCTCTCCTGAGATCAGATTTCAGCTCTTTTGAAACAGATGACCATGTTTTCCTCCTCTTGCCTCCCTTATTTGTCTGATCTTTTTCTCACCCCCCCCTCCGTCTGCAGGAGTTACAGACAGAAGGAGCTGCTCAACGTGACATTGACTGCAGTGCCGTTGTAATGCCTCTCAAATCTTATTAAAAAACGCAGCTGTGGAAGACCTTGCTGACTCTACACATTTGCATTAACTATGTTGTTTCAGTGGTCTTCCAAGCTGATTAGGAATTTATTAAAATTAGATTTTACCTGCTCGTCTTATCATCACCATATGGTGTGGTGGCCAGCACTGTTGTTGACGAAAGGATTTGTTTTATTTTTTTTTTCTCTCTCTCTCTCTGGCTCTCACTTTGAGCATGTGACTACAGCTTCTGTAATTATTTTTTCTGAGATATCGCCGCACACAATAAGCTTTGAACACAGACCTAAATGGGTCTCTTATTTGAGAATATACAGTTTGTCTCTGGAAAAGTTGAGATTGCTGCGATACGGTGGTTTTCGCGGAGGACCCACATGTTAATTTCCTGTTGGAAGTGATTGAGGAAGTAGCCACCTACCTCTCATTGTTTGCCGGCTAAACATGTAAATATCTTAGATGGAGAAATCATATTGCCGCCATGAGTGAAGAGGCAAACAACAAGGATCCGGGAGACGTTTAAACAATGTTTGTATCTGAATGTTTTGTGCTTGTTAAACAGACAAATGTGACATTTTTTTCTGAAAGAAATTCCACCCCCCGACCGCTGCATTTGGTCAAGTTTAAACCACAAACCTTGACGTCTTTAAGTGGGGTTTTATCTGACATATACACACCAGGAAGCAAATAGTGAAGCAGAAGAAAAAGTTTCCATTGTTTTTGACATTTTTGTTAAATAAAAATGTAAAAATGCCAGTTTATTTAAAATGTCCTACTAGTGTTTATTTAGTGAATATGTTGGAGCTGAAAGAGTGAAGCAGGGAACAAAGTAAACACGTGATACAAAGTGCAAAACAGGATGGTGGCAGCATTATGCTGTGGGAATACTCTTATTTGACTGAGACAGGCAATAGATATAGAGCAACAACCTTCTGATGTAGATGAAATAATGGCTTTTTGTCAGAATGGGTGTCAGTCTGACAGAAAATCCCAATAAAATCCATTGAAATCTGAGGCAAGGCAAAATGGCAAAGAAAGAAAGAGTTTCATTTTTGTTTTCTTTTTACGAGGTTCTGTATTCACAGGCTGATGTTCTGCAGCTCCTGTCCTCTGCTGCTCATGGCACTGCTGTGTGCATCTGTCACACCGAATGTGCCTCTGTGCCGCCTCAAACACGAGGTGTACACAGCGCTGAAATGTTCTGGAAAAACATATACAAAGGCTTGATGGGGCTTTAGCTTCACGTCAGCACAGCGAGGTGGGCATGGCGACAGCTGTCCAACCTTCCTCCCCGCCCTCCTCCTCTTCCTACTAGTCACCACCACTTTTCAAAAATGCTCTCTGTTTACCATACATAGGCAGCTGCCACCACAGTTACCTTCCAGAAGACGGCCACCTGCTAAAGGACATTTGTGCATGTCTTCATTTAATTAAGGCAAGCGCCACTTCATTGGCTCCTTCATGCAATGTGACTGAAAATAAGTCGACCTTGATCAGCCTCGTGCAAGTGTGCAGTTCAGTCGCCCGCAGAAGCGCGCTCGTTTTTTTCCACTCGCCAAAATTGTTCATTTTTTCAACAAAAAAAAAAAAAAAAGAAGAAGAACAACAACAAAGCTTTAAAGTTTTTGGGCAAATTTTTACAGCCAGAAAAAACATTTTTGCAGCAGCATGGATCTAGTGTCCTAGTAAAACATAAGCCAGTTTGACTCCTCTTTCTTCTAAACCTCCCAACACTTTATAACTATCTTCTTGTGGCCCAGAGTAATATAGTATCGCTTACTTGCAATTTGAAACTTATTTTGATGACAGTAAAATGGGCATTTGAGCTGACATTGCTGTCAAACACACACAACTGTCAGACAGATGCAATAATTTTTATTCTGCTATTATTTTTTTTTCTTTTATTATGTAACAACTTTTTAAAGCTGCTAAATTTCCGACAAATTGTTTGGTAAATCTAAGAAACCAGTGCTCAATAAGCAGTGAGGGGGAGATAATTGGAATTTAATAGAATACTGGAAAAAGGCGCTTCAGTGTGCCAGCTTACTTTCTTCACACCTGGATAACTCTTGGGGTGTATTGGCTGCAAATTACAGCAATAAATGTTTGGCATTACACTCTCAGATGAAAGGCCTGACATTCTGGAACAAATGTTACACAGAGTCAGATTACAGGTTTTATAGCAATTTCACATCTCATAGGTCAAAACAGGATGTATTTAGAGGAGAGACAGCAGGGGTGTGACTAAAAGAGCTACATGGGATAAACCTCTCCTCCTGAAAAGTATCATGAAAACTTAATGTTTTGAATTTGAAGTCAAATCCAAGTGAAACCATGTGTTTTAATAAAAACAAAAAAAACTTTCAGGCAATTAAAAAGGTAATTTGGTTTTTGAATCTCAGGTTCGTCTGAATTTTTTGAAATGAAGATTCTGAGTTGTGAACTGTGCCAATCAGAGACAAGCAGATGAGGTAAAACATTTGTCATTTATGGGTCACAATCAAAAATCAGGGAAAGTTAATAAAGGAATTGCAAGGAAATTGGTGGTTTAGTTGTCATAAATTAACACAGGAGGAAATTCCCAACTGTACCATGTTCTCATCTGCTCATCAAATTTCTTATCCAACTAGCTGTCACTGTCATATAGCCAGAGTAAAATATAGTTTACAGTATATTTAGACATCACCAGGCCAGCACTTAAGCTACATAAAGATCTTAGCCCACTAATGGGACTTTTTACACATGTCAGCTGGGCACAGATATTCCAAACTTAAAATTCTTCAAAATATTGTCTGAGCTGATGCAATAAATAAATAAATTTAAAAAATAAATAACAAAAAGTAGTATACAGACTAGTTTTCAGTTTTAGCGTATGGGTGTCAAATTTATGTTTATTGCAGTATAGGTTTCAGGCATGCTCGAATTGGCCTACACTGCCAATGGTTAAATAAAAACTAAAATTCCTACCTTCCTGGTAATAAAAGCTTTATTTGGGTTGGTCACTAGCACATCCTTTTGCCTATATATATGTGAACTGGTCTTGTGCTTCACTAGCAACAAAAAGTAGTTCTCTATGTTGATGTATAAATGGTTCATAAAGTGCTAACTTGGCTGCTTGGACATACACTGTTTTCAGTTACTGGAATGCAGACATTTTTGTTGTGGAAGCTGAAAGAAACCCACTGTTCTTACTATGAGTAGTGTGTGTCTGTAAAGCAGCAGGACCAGGTAGTCCACCTGAAGCTTGGCCTATGCTATGTGATTTTTGCTGTGGTGCTGTGCCACATCGTGAACAGATCACGTCCTGAGTTGCAGTACAGCTACTGAGGTGGAGCGGCGCTGTCTCCCACTGAGTGAATCTTTTTCACAAAAAAGCAGACATTTTGAAATGGTTGAAGTTATGTAAATTATCAGAATTCCCCCCAATTTCATAACTAATCAAATTTCTTGGAGACAAGTGAGCCGAGAGAGCAGTTTGACAGCGAGAGCGCAATTCAAAAGAGTGATTTGAGAGCACAGTTTTCTAAGGACAGTTATACCATGCCGCACATTTTTGTTTCAAATATTTGTGTTGACAAGGTAGGTATGAATTGTTGCATGGCTGGTATGACAATTCCTGCCAAAGAACGTGTGACCCCCCCGCCCCAAAAAAACATCTAAACTGCATGAACCACAGGATAAAACTGAATTGTTTAACTAATTTAAGTTCCACATTACACTAAACTCTTCTAATGAATTAATACGTATTTGTCTTTCTTAACAGAATATCATGTGAGCAGTTTTTAATGTTTTGTAATCAGTCGTTCCAATGACAAAGGAGTCAGCAGGGCAGGGGTCGGCTGATCACGCCCTTGAGGGCCACCTTATGAATAAACGGCTGGCGATAAATGGACTGGGTCATTACTGAATCAAGTGATCTGCAGAATAATCTATTGATTTTCTGGCCTTTCTTACTTCTTTATTATTCTGTATCATCGTATTGCAACATCAGGAGGAACTCACTGATGGATGGGGCGCTCGGACAACAGCAGTCACCGTGGTGGGTTTGTTAAAGAATGCAGCAGAAGTTTAATAATGAAAATATACGCTGCGTTTTCTTATGAGGGATCTTTGAAATTCCTGATAACGTTTGAGGTTTGAAGGCCTCATCTTGCACTGGATATACAAGCAATGTAATTACATACCATGCAGTGACGGAAAAGGAGATGAATTTATAAAAGAAGAACCTTCATAAATCTTTTTTACAATTTTTTTTACTTATTTATTTATTTTTTTTGCTAAATTTTTTCAATTTACATGTGCTCCCGTGTTAAAGGTTTTCTATTCACCGAGAGGTGACCAGATTCTTTCAGAATGTTTTAATCCTCTCAAAAATGTTTGCTATTAAAATTATTCAGCCTCAAATTTCATCCAGTTAGATGCTTTTGGGTTCACAAGGTGTACAAAAGTTTATCAGGTTCCCTGATATGAAAATGGAAAATGTGATAGAATTGTAGTAAAACAAAAAAATAAATTCCCTAACACAACCGATGAGCTAGGGAGTGGGTCTTGATCCTTGAATCCTAAAGAGAAGGAACTTAAGGCACTGTCTACCTTGTTAGTTGACTTTACTATCGATCCTCTTGATTCTTTATTATGTACAAGGGGACACATCACAAAACTGCTAATTGGCAATAATCTGTTTGTCAATAGTTCACGAGACTGCAGAATTTAGATAAGGAAAGTTCAAGTTTAAAATACATTATCACAGCCCCTCTATTCCTGTGGGTCTTGCTCCTGCAATAGCTTCAAGGAGTCTCATGCACAGAATAATTTACAGTAAATTATTGATGTAGGTAAGGTAGCCGAAAAGGGGAGGAGGAAAGAAAACAGACAGGAGGTACAGTGGAGTCATACACAGTAAAAATGCCAGTGTTGAATTAACACCCAAAAGTGTCTATATGTGTCCAAGTCAGCAGGTGTTAAAGTAACACTTTTGAAAGTGTTAAAAGATTGACACCCATTTTTTTTGTTAAATTAACATTGGTCTATAATACTGAAATGGGTTTAAGAAAAGTTAAACTTTCAATTTCTGTGTATTGTTTGAATATTTTCCACTAGATTTGATTGATATTGACACTTTGTGGGTCATTTATTAACTTTTTTAACACCACATTATGTTTTGTGATCAACACTACACTAGTGTTACTTTTAATATATTTTAACACTAATACCGTCGTAATGTTAATGTGACACTCTGTAGTGTTGAATTAAACACCTGCTGACTTGGACACATATAGACACTTTTGGGTGTTAATTCAACACTGACATTTTTACTGTGTACAAACAGATAGCTAAAGTTTTAAGATGGAACATATGAAGACTTCATTTTTTTACTTGTTTGAAGATAGTTTAAAGTTTTACAGTTTGTAACAATAATAATAAATCAAATAGCCATGTGTTCTACAACAAATAATCTCTGAGAATAAAAGCGAAAGCCTTTTCTTTTATTTAACATTAAACCTTAGCTGAGTTTATTTTGTGTAGGGTCTGTGTAGGGTTCTTCCTGTGCCTGTACATGTTTTCTTTAGACACTTTGGTTTTCTGCTAAGTTCTGTGGAATGTGTCATGTGTGAATGTGAGTGGTATGTTGTTTGTCTGTGTTGCATCTGGTGTACGTTGCTGATTTTTTCAATGCCAAACCTTACAGAACTGTAGCTGGGGGGCTGGCACAAGTCGTTCATGGCCCTGATTTGGATAAAGTGGATCAGGAAGATGAATGAATGGAGGACATCTTTTCTTCTTGCAGTATTGCATTAGTCAAATGTCAGGTGTCTTCAGCTCTGCCTAAGTTTAACTTTACAGTCTGAAACAGGTAAAGCAATTTTAGGGAGAAACTTAGTCATCCAGAAGGGACTCAGAGTAGAGCCACTGCTTCTCCATGTCGAGAGGAGCCTGTTGAGGTGGCTCGGGATTCTTGTTAGGATGCCATCTGGACGCTGTGTTCCAGGCACGTCCTACCTGGAGGAGACCCAGAGGAAGACCCAGGACATGCTGGAGGAACTGTGTTTCTCTGCTGGCTTGGGAACGCCTTGAGATTCCCCTGGAGGAGAGCTCACCCAAGTGGCTAGGTACAGGCAAATCTGGGTCTCCATACCTACCTCCCCTATTAAGCGAAAGACAATCAATGGATAGATATTTTCATTGATTTTTTTTCAATTAAATTTAATATATTCTGTAGGTTGTACATTTCTTAAAGGTCATTCATCAAGTACGTGTAGTCAAGACCAATATGAAAACCTGGGTTGACATTACCCAGATCAAACTCTTGTAATAATTGCTGACCAGATGTTTGCATGTCTCCATTGGTATTTTGACAGTTTATCTTCAGTGATGAGCTCCAGGTCTTTGATGCTTGAAGCCCACATTGCCATCACCCCAATATTTAGCTCATTTTGTTAAAATTATATCCTAGACAGAAATAAGGTTTGAAATATTACTTAAAAAACTTAAATCTGGTGAGGGTATTTTGGATCTATAATACCTAGTCAAATTTTATTCTTACCTCTGTCACATTAGGCTTAAAGTGATAATTAAATTTATTAAAAAGAGAAAAAAAAGTAATTTATTCATCTGAACACATGTTTCTCAAGGATTTTGTGATAGGGGATCTAAAAATAAATATTAATAGTGATTGAATCAAATAAGGTTTTGGTAGAAAGTGCCTTTCCTGAGTTGCAAAGCCAAGTTGACGGACACCTTCAGACTCCAGTTCAGGTTTTCTGTGCAACACTTTGAAGACTGACAAATTCAATTAAAGGACTCCTCTTCCCACTTGGAGCCGGTCTCCAGGGCAGATCTTCCGGGCGACTTGCCCCGTAAGAAATTAGAAAATGCTACAATAAACCCTTAAAACCCCCCCAGAAAATTATGTGGGAAGTTTTTTCCTTTTTTAAATGAAAGCCAAGAGCTGAACACCGTAACCACACACGTCCCTTTAACTGGAAGTCAGCGAAGTAGCGCAGGTAAGAGAGTTTCCCTTTTCCTCTCAACTACTCTCCACGCTCATTTCATTTCCAAAACACACA
Organism: Micropoecilia bifurca; assembly: GCA_903067075.1. Taxonomy (NCBI): domain Eukaryota; kingdom Metazoa; phylum Chordata; class Actinopteri; order Cyprinodontiformes; family Poeciliidae; genus Micropoecilia; species Micropoecilia bifurca. The sequence continues at coordinate 25,957 of CAEGAF010189169.1, read as the reverse complement.
CTTCAGCAGCAAATGACATCAAAGTGTGTCCGTGTCCAACAGTGACAGGGATATGTAGACATACGAAGGAGTGTGTGACATTATATGGTTGTAGGACCTGTCGGTAAACCCGGTCCGTGTCTCGCTAGAGCGGCAGCGCCGACCGCAGCAGCAGCCGGTCTGGAGCGACTCTTCCAGCCTGAGGAAACCCACTGCACGGCTGGAAACACAGCCACACGAATAAACTTTAATAATTCACAATAAGGGGGAAGTCGGAACTCTTAGAGAATGTAGGGAAACTGGAGGTGAACTGTCCCGTTTCGAAGCTAAAAACAAAAAACATGCAACTTTTTACGCTCAAGTCGAGGCGCTCCTTCTCTATGAAATGTAAATCTAAGACGAGTAGAAATAAAACACACATGCTGCCCCTTATTTGTTATTCTGCGTATTGTTGCTTAGGCCGCGTACTTCTCTAAGAAGAACTGAAAATAGAAAAAAAAGAAGAAGAAAAAAAAGAGACTTTTATTGGTGCGCCGAAAGTCACAGTTTTAGTCGAAACTCTTTTGGTTTTCTCCAAACAGGTAGTAAAGACTTAGCAGAGTGTCATTTACTGTAAATAGGGGAACTTCTAAAAATGCAATCAATTTTCAAAACCCGAATAGCGGAAGTTAAGCTGATAAAAATGGTTGTCTTAACAGTTTTTTTTATTTTACAGTTTGTGCAAATGACACTAAAGTTTTTAATAAAATATAACTGATTGATATAAATTAATAATTGCTAAAATGTTTTATACAAAATGCTGTGTAAACCTCATTCGTTTCTGGTGGTGGTCACTGTTTCCTAGAGCTCCAGCCTCCAGTGACAGTCAGTTTTTCTGACTTCCATCTGCTGAAGAAAAAAAAACAACTCTTATCAGAGCTCTCTGCATGTTCGCTTAGTTTAGATCTGTACAAAACACCTTTATGACCTGAGATTTAATTTAACATGCTTCTGTAAAGAGGTCACCATTTGTTCTCTTATGCATGTACACATTTCTTCTGTATGCTTTCTTGTGTTTATTATATTATTCATACTTATAGTAATAATAATAAACACTGGATATGAATGAGAACAAGAATAGATCACTGGCACTTTAAGCCCGGATTTCTCATATTCTCGCCGGATCCTTCTCCTTTGCTAATTATTGTGTTGTTTTCAGAGCAAATATGTCATATCCATGGCGACCAGGCAGGTTTATTGTCTCTCCTGTGCAATAGCTCACAAAAGTAATTAATTACCCTTTTTCCCTTTCCCTCTTGTCTTTGGTTTAAGCAGATCAGGGGAGGAAGATGGAAAGCCATCTTTCATATTAAAAATGCCACTGCTATTACAACTAAAGGTAAACAAAAGTTTTTTTCCCACCTGCTTTTCAGCTTCTGATGTCCCTTTCATGCCGTGATTTATTATTATTATGCTTTTTTTTTTACAAATCACTTGAAAACAGATCATTTTCTCATGTAAAAAAGATGCATTTATGCGTGCACTGTGCGCTTTTGAAGTATTTTTCTTTTTTTTTCATTGTATCCTTGCGATGCAGCAGCTGTTCAGCCTAACTGTTGCAGATGTATTCATGCATGCAGGGCGAGCACTCACTTGGCACTTTACACAGGCACGCTTTAAAAAAACACATGTTTAGACATGAAATCCGCTTGCATTTTGTGTGTTTTTTTGAATAGAAACCATTAGCCTGTCTAAAGGTAAGTTTGTTCTGGTGATGTCTTTTATTTTTTGAGGTCACCAAAATATAATACCCAACAGCAGGTGACCCCTGCAGGGCACACAGTAGTGCTGCTCAGTGCTTCAGAAGGTGCATTGTAGATGTACTTCTTATGTGCTTTGTACAAACAGAGCTAAATCCGAGGAGTTTCCAGCTCCTCGTCCCTCAGTGAAACCCTCGGCTGTGACGGCACGTGTCTGCTGTGCGAAGGTCCTTCTCTAGCTGGACACCAGCCAGCCTCCACTGTCTGCCCTTATGGTACAGGTTCTCATCTCTCTGCGACTCTGATGAGACGCTGCAGTATCCATCTGTCAAACATGCTGCCTCTCATTCGCTTTCTCCCTCTGCCTCCCTTTCAACCGATAAGTCAGTCACAGCCCTTACAATCAACTTGATAAGGTTTCACAAGTCTTATTTGGATCTGGAAATGCACTGTTCAGAAATCCAATCATTGGCTGTTTCTTAGTTTTAGCCTGCTGATTTGGATTTTAGCTCATTGTGGTTTCCCCTTTAGGAACAGGAACATAGGAAGATGTCAGGGCAAAATTCTAAACTTTTTTTCTGGTCTTTCTGCTGCAAGTGGAGAAGCTGCAGGAGAAGCTGCCGAATCACATTGTGAGCATGTGGGAGTGGTTACTGTAAAAAGTGTTACTTATTTTAAACAAAAATAATATACAAATAATATGCATTTTTTCTCAAATTGTTTAAGGAACTAATGTTTAAGACCCTGGTTTCAACATCCTTTTTAAGTGACTAACACATATGGTGCTGTTGGGACTGATAAAACAGCAGTCTCAAACTAATGTAACGTTGCAATTTCCAAAAAGGCTGATTAAAAATCGAAACTGCTCTGCAATAGACAGAAGTTGAATCCTCGAAAGGATAAAACAGATCAGATCAAATTTTCTGTAAGATGTTTGTCCTTCCTGTTATCTGTACAGGAAGTTTAGTGTCACACACGCTATGTAAGCACAGGTCAACATCATGCCATGAAATGCATGCTTCCCTTTACTGTAAATGAATATCAAGTGATAAGCATCACTTAAAAGAACACCACAAAAAGTAAAAAGTGTGTGACTGTGCACTGTAAATGAGAGTCCATTTTAAAGGAGGGGATTGGGGACGGTTTAAAAAAAAACACAAGTGTGAGGTTAGAGCTGTTACTGTTCGTTCATCTGCTTCTCTTTTTTTCTGACACGTCTACCTCTGACCTCATTCCTAAATACCTCACTCGCGCTCAAAATGGCTAACGTCGAGCCTTCGTCCTTCAGTGTCAGCATCCACTCCGAAGAGTGTTGTTAATTCCACATTCTTACATGTATTTGGGTATGGTGCGTTCACTGACTGGAAAAAGATCTGATCTGATTTGATCCTTTTGACTTTAAGGTAATCTGTCTCTTAAACAGACTGCGGTTGCTGCCTGTGGGGGAAGCTAAACTGGGTTAGGACCTCGCCGTTTAAACGACGTACGATCCAACATTTCTATTGCTTGCAGCCCGATCAGTCAGTTAAATGCCTCATGTCTCATAAGTACCCATCTGCATCTGTCAGGGGGTGTGTAGAATTAAGCCCGTGTGTATTCCTCTTCTGTTTGACCTTGGCTGTGGACCTCCGGTCTTTGATGTCAAATAAGCATCAGTAATCCCTAGTGGCATTTGACAGGCTTCAGGAGCCATTACTTTTGTTTCCCCAGCACATAAGCTTCATCAATTGCCCTCAGTGTAATGATTTTGTATACAAATTTCCGTCGCGTCAACCCATAGTGTTATCCTGGCAAAAGTATACAGCCTCCAACACGTACGGTTATACCAGCACAAATAGCGCACATGTTTTTTTAATCATCATTATTGTTTTGATTTTAGTGCTGAGGAAATGTCCTTTTTGCATGCTTGATCAGCCAGTAGAGAAATCCAATATAATGGAGGTTCAAGGTGAATTGCATCCCTTACATCGAATCCCACCCCATCCCACCACCTCCCAATCCTCTCTCCCCGCTTCGACTCGAGGAATATTCCCAAGCAAAATAAACAAATCACACAGACAACAGTAATATAGGGTTGATTTTGAAGGCATGAAATAAGTATCGATTAAATCCTGCAGTTCATAGATGAAAATGGCCCTTTTGGTGATTTGTCCTGAGTCCTCTCAATACGCCGAGGGAAGAGACGAACAGAGGAGAGAGACTGGAGAGGAGGAACGCAGAGAGAAATGAGCCAAGTGAGAAACAGAAAGAAGAGCTTTTGCAGACTTAAGAAAGAAACAAGCTTCCCCTTTCCGAGCTCATTATCATTCTTAATAAGTCTTAAGGAAAGTAGACGCGTCGAGAGTAAATGCACGGTAATCCTTACAACCGGCCAAGGTTAGCAGGGACGTCAATGCGCACGCACCGTTTCCAGCTGGCCACTTTGGGACAGGACAGGGATCGCAGTAAAGGATGGATGTTCAAGGAGAAAGTGGGGACGTTTAGACGGTGTGTAAAGGTTAGGAGCCCTTTACCCCAGCTTTTAGCTTTTCCCCAACTCTGCCACCTGGCATTTAATGAGCAAACAGATCTGCATATGAGTGAAAAACAGCAATATTTGGCCATTAGACTGGTAGCAATATGTAATAATTCAGGTGAAGAACTGGAAAGGTGAAAAATGCGATGTCTGATGACTAAAAATATTTACACAGACTAACTGTTGACTGCAGGGCATGTCTGGCTCAGTGATTTTGGGAGTGGTCCAGAAAGCAAGCCTTTAAATGAATTCAATAAACTGGTGACCAATTAAGTCATTTAACAAATTGCCAGTTACTTGTAGTGGTTGTTCAGCCATGTTGCTTTAATGGGAATCCAATGGAGTATACTGCACTAAGTTTACAGTTCAATGTTGTCTAACAGCACTGCTATTAATATTAAAGTATTTCTATTTGTTAATCAAATGAATCCTGGGAAAGAATGTTAGTCTTCTGTAGTAAACAAGGACCGTATTTGTGAATGGGGCTGGTCATCTTTACTACTATTGAGAGTAAAACCGTGTACATTTCTGATGAAGAGTGCAAATTTATGTCTATATGCAAATTTCCAAAGATGGAACGAAAACCAGAAAAAATATCAGGCTTTCCCAGTTTAAAAATACACAAGTGCAAAGCTTCAAGGAAATACAAAAGCAAATTTTTAATGCAGAACTTCAGTGAATGAGACACCCTTTATCAAATATAAATAGGGAATCTCTGGCTTGGTTGTACAGATAAATAGCAGGCATTTCTTGTCTGAAATATTTAGCTAATTTATAGTCTGTCTGTGGTATAATGTAAAATAAAAATCTATTTCCTTTGACTATCTTGTAAAGGACAGCTGAAACTAAATAATTTGGCACATCCTCCACAATGATTGAACACAATCACAAAACCTGTTGACAACAGAGTACATACTAAATCACATTGACTCAAGAGAGGATGAAAATCCACGCAGCACAGGCCCCTGGGAACCTTTCACCGCCATTTCTGTCCTGAAACAATCTGAACAGGTTCTGAAACTTTTGAACAATTATCCTGAATGAATGAATTATTTGAACATGCTTGGGGTGGTTTTGGTGAAGGATTTAAGCTTAACAAAATACATTTTGGTAAAACACTGCCCTGTAGTTTTACTGGATTGGACAGTTGTAGAGGTTGATAGAGGTTTTACTTTGTTTTCTCTATAGATAGCCTGGAGACTGCAGAGCTGGTTATATTACGCGAAGCGTCAACAATAGCTATCACACAAAAAAAACTGCAAAGTCTCTTGGTACATATATTAATAATGCTGAAACGTCTCTGGGAAACTACACATTTGCTCTCGATACTCCTGGCGGTCTTTCTTTACTCTTATGTTGCTCTGACCTCACTCTCTATTTGTCCACTCAGAGTTGAGAGGGGTTTGAATGTGGAATATTCTTCTGGAGTCAAAACATAGTACCGTACTTTTCCAGTATTACAACTTTTTTTTTGGAGGGTTTTGAAATAGTTCCTGTTTTTTGTTAAAAACCTCTCAATTGTCATTCGAACTGAAAAAGAAATTAGTTTAAACGTCCTCTTTCTTTTTGTTACCCACAATGTAAAGATGTCCTTCTAAACCTGTCATGGATTTTAAGAGTTTTTCTATAAGTTGGACTTTGAAAAACCTCTTCTGGATGTCAACAACTATTGGTTCCAAGCAATCACAAAAGTTGAAAATTAACCTGAAATAATGTGGAAAATTTACCTGTAAAATAAAGACACCAGAAGAACAGCAAAAATAATTTTTTAAGAGTTTTTACTGAAAAAAAACTGAGATAAATGAACAAATGCTTCTATAAACAGTGATAATGTTCTGCTTTGGATTTACAAAGCAGAACAACATTATCACTGTATTTCTGTATTTCTAATACAGATCCCAGACAGAAAGTAGTCTTTTCAGACACTGGAAAAAAGTGATCAGTCAATGATCAGCATTGATCAATCTAATTGGGCCAGACATCTTTATTGTTGGTTGTACATGTCACTCAATGCATGACTCTCTGACTCTTCCTCAGTGTAGGAATTAGAAAAGCTTACAGAAGTTACCCCATTGCGAGGGCAGCAGTTGTTGCTCACAAAAAAGTTGTTTAAAAAATAATTCTATCAGTTTTTGAAGCTCTCTTATTTTGGTTCATAGAGAAAGACAGTTCCTAAACATTACATGAGAATATTTAACTGAATGCAAAAAGAAGTCTTATCTCAACATCTAGACACGCTTTGCATCATGCTAAGGTTGGAAACTGGGGAATGTGTGTATTTCAAAAGCCTGCTTAGGTTTAAACAAGCAGAATGGTGATTGGTTTAAAATAGGAAATTATTTGGCATGTATCAGTTCCATCTAAATGTGAGCATACCAACGTAGCACCTGGAAGATAAAATATGATTCAAACTCAATCAAAAATCTTAATAAATGGCTTATGCACAGGTCTGGTCAGAGAGAGTGACGGGTGTAAAAAGTCAGATTTCTAAGTGGTTTATGAAGCTACAGTTTTAAAGTTTAATTTTCAAAGAAAGTCTAGGAAACTTAAGAGAGAATTTGTTTTGAGTTTTATTCTCAACGTTTTACTAGCAACTTATCCAAGTCATTTGAATACCGTGGCATCAGTTTTTCAGTTCAACCCTGCGTTTTAGATGATTTACACACTTACCCCTGTCTGTCATGTTACAAAGAAAAGTGACCCATAGAAGCAAGTCTACATCATGATTCATCCTATTTAACTCAATTTTGGTTGGGGCTATGTTGGCAACCCACCCCCTCCACCCCTTCGCCAACCATCCTCGGCCCTCCAGGGAGCCTTGGAAGACAAGAGAGCCATCGCCATGGTGATGTGAACACAGATCTCACATACACCGGTCCATTGTGACTGGCGTGCGTTGAGGTGAGAGGGAACAAAATGTCACAGCAACAGGTTTTTTTTTGTGTGTGTTTTTGTTTTTGCCGCAGTTCCCAGAGGAAATTTGCTCAGATCCGTGTTCTTGGTTGCACCGGAGAGACTGTGGGGTTTAAGGAAACAAGCTCACTGGGGAAACATGGAAAGAAACTCGAAATATGTATTTCTGATTCTTTGAACACAGTCTTGTGCTTTATGAAGTGGATGCCATATCTCAATTTCCTTTGCGGTGTTTGTGTGGAGGGGTTAGTTTGAGGTAGTCGTTGTACGGTTGAATGATAATCAGTACTATCTGTATCTTGTTAGTTTACTGTTGGCAAAGTAAAGCTACAAAAATTATATAAAAAGTTCTTGTCATCTTGCATCTTCATTTGAAATTCTGAACCTATCATTTTGATCTAACTATAGATTTGTGCATATTGACCATACTCTATATAATATTAAATGAAAATCCTACAGGGAGTGTGTTGCATTCAGCTCAGAAAATGTTCAAGAGGGCAGGATTTTTAGCAACATTATTTTTAAAAAATAAACATTTTGAGGAGGTTTGAGGAGGCTGCAAGTACAGTAAAGGTCTTTACACATTAACTTTTTAAGATACTTTAATTTCTCTAGAATAGTTCATTCCAGATTTAACTAGTCTATATATTGATGTTCCTGCTAGTTTTTTCAACAAATAAGTTAACTAATTTTAAAGGGGTTTTATATAATCCCTGTTCAGTGAAGGATTATTCAGTTCAAGTTTAAAGAGCACAAATTATTGTTGAAAAGATAATATTTAATATTTTTGTTTCAATTGGTAAGCAATACGTAGATTGTATTGTGATAGATAACTTTAAGCTACAATGTAGCAAAACTCTTGATAATAGTCATCTTTAAGTGAATATGGGTATGGTACTAAATATTAAACCAGTTAATAACACTGGGAGTTTGACAAGCTGGTAATTTAGGCTTGACTGTTTGCTCTAGTCTGTTGCTTGTTCTTTTTAAACTGTGTTTTCTCAATAAGAGTAATGGGTGTCGGCCCTTTAATTTCCACATGATGAACATTCACTTTTATTGTTCCAAGAAATTATTCAAACTGCTTAATCTGACTTTTCTGTAATCCAGGGCAGCCCATTTAAGCCTGCTAACTTGCAGGATTCGGGAAAGAGGAACGGTGTGCTATCCTATGGTCTGTCCAGCTGAAGGGAATCCATTAATTTAGTTATTTCCGTTTATATCTTACGAAAGAACTTTAAAGTGATGGAGGATTTTTGTAGTTTCAAAACCATGCGTTTTAAAAACCCGTCCTCTTCAGATGTTGTGAAGGCAGAATGTTGAAGGGTCCTTCTGTTTCTGCCGCTGCATCTCGTGATTAGCTGATGGTAATTCCCTCCGAGCAATAAGTTGATGGTGCTCTTTGATCTGCCACGGTCCTTGCAGCATGCTATTGGCTGCACACCTTAAAGATGGAAGGCTCTTATAGGTAATGTGGCACTGAAAAGGTGGAGCAGCTTTTGCCCTCAACCCCAGGGTAGATGAGGGCTTTGTCCTGTGACAGATTCAGGGTTGCCCTCCGTCTCAGAGGTTGTGAGGAAGAGGTCAGCCTGTGCCAGAGGGCCTGGGGGGGACTTCATACTCCCAACCCTAACGTCTGGTGTAATGTCTAGGCCTCCTGCACTCTGCTCATATGTTAAAAAAAAATTTGAAGAACCACACATTCCAATCATCATTTTTATTTTGGTTTTGGAATCACTGCCGTGTGCTGGATACTGGAACTCTCAATTTGACCTGTTTTAATATTCAAGAGCCACAAGTCTCATTAATATTTGTTGATACGTAAGCCGTAGCAGTCAGGTCTTTTCATGCCAAGTCTGTAAGAGGCTGCTATCTTTGTTCCCTGAGCAGATGCAAAGGTGGAGGTCCTGAGAGATCCTTTTATGTTTGGAGACCTCTCCTTGCTCCTTTAACTGCGACCTTAACCACATCACTGCTCTGTCTCAATCAGCTCTCCGCTGTAATCCCACTTCACAATTCCTCTTGGCTATGAGAGTAAATAAATTTTTCAGCATTTATTAGAATACAGCTTGCCAGAAGGGACTCCTTTCTCCTCTCTCCTATTGCTGCTCCAGTAATTAGTAAATTGATTAGGAGAACTTCAACACACCTCCTTGGCTCTTATCTCCCCATTCTAAGACAATATTGCAGTGCCATGGGACAGCGTAAATATTTTAAGGAAAACCCTGAGTGAATCTCATTAAATGGCTCTGGGGCAGAGCAGCTGTCTCCTGCTGAAGGTCCCAGCCAATTTTCTAAACTCTGATTAAAGAAAAGTTTTGGATTATTTAAACATACCATGTCCTGTGGGTCCCTTTTTTTTCATTGCCACACTGAAGACCTCTGTGATTCTCCCACCCATTCGGTGCTAGGACTGATCTTCTCCCTTTGGATCTATTAGTTTGAAATCATTTGGGTGATGACTCTTTGAAAGTGTTGGTCATTCTGGGATGCCGTGTTCAAATGCATTGCTACAAAGACTTCTCTTTTATGCACAAATGCTAATTAAAATTTTTTTACCCCCATCCCCGTCCCCAAGCCGCCGAGGGAAAGACTTGGTAGCAATTTGGCAGATAATCAAATTGCATTTTAAATGAAGCCATTTAAAGATGACTGGGGTCTGCTCACAGGAAGACACAGTGGCACAAATTAACCTAAAAAAACATTGCTTTGTGCACAACACAACAAAACTCACATCACAATGGCTGGATGCATTTGTATTAAATAGATCACATGTGATGTTTTCTTTAATTGGGTGAAAGAAACTAAGCTGCACAGATTTGTTTCCACCAAATGCGTGCATGCAAGAATTCTGTTTTTCTTTTAATTATTATCCTCCACTCGCTAAGTGCCATCTTTTAATAATGCGCCCTCACAATCGGACCAATTGCAACGAAATGCTAATTCGACTTGATTTGTTAACGGATGCGTTACCTAGGCAAAAAACATTTGTCCTTAATTTTAGATTTTCAGCCTGACAGAAATGGTAAACTGGGTGGAAAATATTGTCAACAGCTATGTTTGTCTACAAAAATATGTGCTTAGAAGCTGTCCCCTCACATTTGGCATACATCATTAAGTTTGTCGTGGCCAATCAAACTGTCTGCTCACACGGCATTCCAGTACGTATTAGTGACAACTCGTTAGCGGAAAACAGAAAACTGACACAAAAAATTTGGGAAACGGGCCTGAACTGTTTATCTCCCGGAATAAGCTAAAAGTGTGATTCTGATGAAATGATAGAATCGGATCAAACATGCATCTCCATGAATGTTGTCTTTTATATCCTCTCTTTCGCTACAAAAAGCTGAAGACACTTACTCTTTTTATTCTCATGAGCAACATTTTTACTAAATGTAACCACAATGACAGCTTATAACCATAAAACACTTTATGGCCAGCATGACAAGAGATTCTAACTCATAAGTTTAAAGGGTTCTTAATTGATTGTTATTTGCTGGTTGGGTAGCAGTGACTGTGCAGTGGAAGTAAAAATACTCTGTTGAAACCAATTTCTCCCCTTCCATCTTATGTTTCTAAGGGCTAGAGGTGTTTCTGTTGCTTTGGTGTAGTAGGGCCAGGACTTTAAACCACGTATTTTGCAACGTTTCTCACCAATACACATATAAAAGTATATAAAAGTAAGTGGTTTTTTTTCAGCTAAGAGACATTTACTGGTGCAGCAACCGTTTTTTGTCTAGTGTAGAGTTTTGCTCCTCGTCTCAGTTATTGTTAGTGAGTATATAAAAATACAGAAGACAAACATTTCTCACTTCAAAATATTTCGTTCTGCAACAACACACAATATAATATAGCTGCACAGATTTGTTTCCAATGTGATTCGATATTTAAACTTTTTGTCAAGTTCAAAATACATTTTCGATTTATTTTTTAGATCAAAAGTGAAAATTTTTTTTTTGTTTTTTTGGGGGGAATGTTTAATTTTAAATTTAATAAACTAAATCAGGAACCCCCAGTTCCAGTCCGTCAACGTTAAAGTGCATCCCTTCTCCAACACACCTGAGTCCAATGGCCACATTCACTCATCAGCAGCTCATTCAGCTCTGTAGAGTTCCTGGCAAGGAGCCATTCATTGATTCAGGTGTGTTGGAGAAGGGATGTATTTAAGGCTTTAACTCGAGGCCGCTGTTGGAAACCTCCGCTGTTTTTGGATGTTGTTTGGGGAAAAGCTCTACCTTTAGATGGCAGTGTAACATTGCTTAGACAAGCCCACCAAGATTTTTTGAATCTGCTGCAGTTGTTATGCTAGGGCGCTGTGATTTTAGTTTATCGTTGAATGCTAAGTATCAAAGCTCTTCACCTGCATCTGATCCTGCAGCCATGCGCTCTGCAGAGGACTTCACACTTCTGCGCCAGTTGTAGCTGAAAAGCTGTACTCCAGGATTTGGTTTCAAAAAGTGCTGGTGCCAGAGACGCCGACCACTGGAGTTGTGACTGGATTGCAACAAAAATTTTACAGTTTAACTGAAAACTAGCTCTGTGCAGTCGAGGCCTTCGAGTAACCCTCAAGTACTGAACTTGGGCACCCCTGAGTAAAACACACAATATTTTCTTGACAAATGTTTTCTGCTGCCTCCTTGAACAAGCAATACAGTTGTTGGAATTATTTTTTCCCCATAATCTTGGTAAAGAGAATGTTTAATTCAGTCCTCAACAAAATGCTTGCAAGTTTAGGAATCAGGAGTCTGCCTTTGATTCACTGAATGTGTCGTCTCATTTACCAGCAAATTATTAAAATGAAAGCAAAAGACAGAGATGGATAGATTTCTAAATTGACCTCAGATGTGAGTGTGGATGGATGGATGGAGAAAGCAGCTATTTCTGGTCAGTACATTGGTCATTTAAAACTGTTTCACCTTTCTTTTAAGCTCCTTAAATGATTTGTTGGGATTTCTGTAATGGCCTCAAACATTTCTTTTTCAAGCCTCTGAAAATCTTTAATCTGTAACCCGATCAGAAACACAGAGGGTGAACTCAAGGGATGAACCACAACCAACCACTGACACAAATTAAAGTACACGTTTGTAACTGCCTCTAGCAGCCTCTCACAAAGACATCATTTTCCCATTTCTTTAGAGAAAACCATTAAAATCTTCTCTAAATTCTTTTTGAAAAATTACCAAGGTAACACATTAATACATCCTTCCACTTTACATATTTCAGCTTTAAAAGATAGGACAATATTGCTTTTTATTTAGCTCCAGAAAAGATCTCCAGTAGACAGCAGACCCCTCATGCCCACAGCCATCTCCATCTGAAGAGACTCTTTGAAGAAACTTGCATAGTTTGAATTATTGCTGTTTTTAATTTCAATTTGGAATGGTATTTTTTTAACTCAGATGAATTTGACTAATTAAAAATAAGTCCCAAATTGGACTTCTATAGCTGTTAAAGTCCTGTCCAGGTTTAGTCTGAACAAAAATGTTGATAGTCAGGGTTCCTAAAAGCCCATTTAATTGATCTTTCAACCACACTTTGTCAAAGTCTAAAGAATAATTTAGCAAAACATGAAAGTCTGATTCCAGGAAAGGAAGTTATTGGTAGTTTGTAGCTTTAGATATATAGAATATTGTGGCCTCACTTAGCATTATGCTGATTCTTGTAAAAGTTTATGAGGGCACAGGAAGCTGGGAGATAAAAAAGCTTAAAGTAGTTCAGTTTGATACTGTGGGACAAATTTAGCTATAATCTAAAAGCAACCGAAACACTATCAGTTCTGATGAATAAATCATGAAATAAAAGCATCGTAATTCTCCACCTTGAGGCCTCCTAAAGCACTCTGCATGCCCATCCTATTTTGTTGTTTTTGCTTTTGAAAGAGCTTTTTTCCCCTTTTGAAACCACCCAATCACCGTCTTATGATTCTGATTGACAAATATTGTTGCAAACTTAATGACACAAGAGGGATTTGATTGATCAAGAGGATGACTGATCATAAAACTGCAGTCAATATTTGGCTGCAGCTTTATTTCCTCTCACAATGACACTATACTGGGATGTCAAAGATGCACGGTTACACAGATGTTGATGGCAAAACATATATTTACACTTTGTTTCTCCCTGAGAGTGATAATTCTGTGTCTGTTTGAATACTATCCTATGATGCTAAGTGTTCTAGTATATGTATTTCATTTGAAGCAAAGTTTTATGGGTAAATCTGACCAATTTCTGAGTGTTTTGGATGAAAATCTTCCTCTAATTACTGTACTGTGTAGATCCTCTGGTCCCAGTCCCTCTGACTATATTAAAAAGTCTCGCTTATTTATAGAAGTAAAATATTTTAGCTTCAGAAACAATAGGATAGTTCCGTTTAACGGTACGGCAGACTTTATCTTTTTAATAAAAAAATCCTGACTTGGTGAAAGTTTAATTAATAAGAGACTTAAAGCTCGCAGAATGAGCAAGGGAGTTGGGTCTTTAAGGAGGTACTTATTTTTCCATCTGGGCTATTCTTCGAAAAAAAGTGTCAATTAGAGCGTTAAGCTGAAGAGACAAAAAATGTCATTAGTTCTTGGGAAAAGAATAATGGGTTTTAAATGTTTTGCTTCAGAGGAAGACCAAAAGCATAGTGAGTCTTTTGTGTTTTCATTTATTTCCTGCAATTATTAGAGTTTGGAGGAGGGATTTATTGTTCTGCGGTGCATTACAGATGACACCAAAGCCCTAGTTTTTTTTCCCTCTGTTAATTTTCTTGATTTGTTATTTTTGTTTTATGGAGTTTCCATTTTTTTTCCTGCTAAATATTTGTACTAATCAGGTCATGTTTAGGAAAGCAATGAATATGACTAATCCTGGTCTTTGCTGCTTCTAATATATTTGGGATGGATTGTCTGAAACACCGTCATCACAAATATTAAGAAAAAAAAGTTCTCCCACCTTTTTGTGTGAGATTAAATAATCATTACGATATTAGGATAATGCTGTCGGCTTGCTGCACAGTGGTGCAGTTATTAGCGGTGGAGCCTTGCAGCAAGGAGGTCCTCGGTTTGAATCCCATTCTGAATGTCTTTATACGTGAGTTTTGCTTTTTATTCTTGCTACAACCGCTAACAATTTATGCCATAAAACTTCTGTCATAGTTTCAGAAAAACAATTTTCAGCCATTTTTTTTTTTTACATCTGGATTCTTATGGTGCAGATTATGATGCATGTCTCACGTCAATGACGTTAAAGTTGGATGACCATTCAGACTGGAGATGCTTTGAAAACAATTGGATACATTTTCGATTCAACGTCACATATGGATGTGGCACAATCCAGTTTTTTTCTGTGAAAAGATGGGAATTGGGTGGTTAAGTTTGCTGTGAAACTTAACCAGCAGGATATACAGTATGTCACATTTTCCTGTTGTGTGAATAGCTTTAAAATCTCAGATGAACCGAATTTGATTAATTTTTATTTATGTCAAACATCTGGTACAAAGTTCTTCCCTCAATAAGATCTTCAGCATATTCCACGGGTCAACAAGCAAGCAGTGGCATTCATCCTGGCCAGATCCCCAATCCAATGCAGGTCCAACACAGGGACACATGAGACAAAACCCATGCTTGCACAATTCAGCCCATTGGGAATTTCAAACCTCCAATTAACCTTCCATGGTTGTTTTTGCAATGTGTGATGAAACATGCATACCTGTTACAAATGCTTCATGGGGGAATAATAAAACTACTGTGCAAAATAGAAAGAAAGCACTAAACTGAAAATTAAAAAGCTAACATCGAAGTAATGAAAAACAAAGAATTAAAGATTAAAACCATAATTCTGGCAGTAATATAAGAAGATACTGATCTGTAATCAGGCCAGATCTTGTCTGTGATGAACATATTGTCCGGCCATTTGAACGGTTTTTCATGCAGGCGCTAAGTGTGACATTGGTGTTTAAATGAATCCTGCATTTACTACTGGTCATAGTGCAAGAGGTTTGAGGCACTGAGCCCAAAATATGTCACTGATGTGTGCCACACACAACAGGAGATGGCTTTTGCGTCGCGGTGTGAGTGCTAGTAAATGATTGGTTACAGGAGATCCTCCAATAAATTAATTGTTTCCACTTCATGGTTAAGTATGTGCTACTCTTCCAAATCGAGTGCTGGTACTTGGTTATTACACTTTAATAGCTCGCTTGCCAAACTAACGATATATTACTCCATGTGCTGGCTCAGATCAGAGAAGATGAATTGGCTATTAATTAGAGTTGCACTGAGAGGGCACAGGGGAGAGACTACTCATAGCCTTGCAATCAGTGTCAACGGGGGCCTTTTCTCTGACTGGGACAGACAGGGCAGGCCCAGGTCACCGCGCCTTACTGAAACCAGCAAGACACTATGGAAGAGCCAGCCTCAAACTTGACCGTCTCCTTCGAGCGCATCAAAGGCCAAGTGACATGAAGCAGCTGCGAGTTTGTCTGATGATATCTGTCAGGAGCGCGGACCGAGCAGCAGAGATGTGTGGGAGTTTTCTTTTTGTGTTTTTATTTTTTTTCCCCTTGCTTTGACTCGGTGAAGTTCCTTAACAAAAGCCTCACGTCCGGATGACTTTGAAATAGAAAGTTATGGGGGAAATATTTGACAGGCAGAGATGATTTGTAGTGAATATTATTGTTTGGCTCCCTTTTCTTGTGCAGACTCTAAATTAGGCCTTTTATCACAATTAATTAAGCTTGCCTATAGGAGATATTCCATCTTGAGCTCATCCACACCGGATAAATAAGTCAAACCAGCAGGATATATGTCCTTTTATTGGCTGACTTGATCTCAGAGGCATCTGTAGTGTGTGTGTTTGGGGGGGGCTGCGCGGGTGTGGGGGTGCGACTTTGTGGATGAGTCTTTGCCATCATTCACTTTGAATGCGTCTTTTATGACTCGTTTTGTTAAAAACCTCTTTTTTTTAAGGAAGGTATCAGGAGTTATAGCCTGTCCATGCAAATTAGGGAATTTTGACACTTTGTTATTCATGTCATTGCCTTTTTAAACACTTTAAGACTGTAAATTTCCCTCTGACAGGCTGCTTCAAAATTGCCACTAAATATTATTAAATATTTTAACAAGTTCCTTGTAAATATGCCCTAAATGTTTGAACGATGGGCAGGAAGAAAAATGGCTTTGCATCAACTTATTAGAAGCTATAAAAGTGACGGTGATTTATAGCATTTGTGGAGAAACTCTGGCTATCTTTTTTTTTTTTTTGCTTATTCTGTTGGCTTGCTTTGTTCTGATGTGCACATTAAAGAGACGAAACATTAAATTAAAAGCCTGTTGTTTCACAAGTCATGAAAATGATAGCAGAAGATGTTTTTGTACCTGTAGACCTTGAAAGACAGAATGATGGACGACAATATTTTAAAGTTTTAAAACTTCTTGTACCCTTTAACACTTTTACAACTTGGGATATCATTGACTCAAAAGCATCTCGCTGATTATTTTGCTGACTTTTTTTTGAGATTTATATTTTTTTTGTTTTGTATCATAATAATTTTAAGTGTGCAGAATTCTGCTTGCAAAAAGACATTTTGATTTCTTACAGTGAGACACAGTGTCTGCCACTATGTAGTACCATATCCAATAACAAATATGTTTAATTAAATGAGAACAAAATTCTTTCTATTATGCTTTATTGCGAAATTTGTAATAATTGTGTTTGGCGATGCTGCAACATGGTTGCGATGACTCAGATCTCTATAATTCACAAAGTCAATGCTCAAGGAGAGGCAAAGTGGTCTAAAAATATGTTAGGATTGTGGTTTGCCCTGTATTATTATATTAGTCTTTGAAATTTATGAGCAAATATGGGTCATTTAGAAAATCTGTTTTGTGCAGTGGTTGTAAATCTCTAGACCCTGACATGTTTGTTAAATATTCTTTCATAAAGAGTTTAGCCACAAGTTATAAATATACACATATTTCTGAAAGAAATATAGTAATATAACATTCACTGTACATAGGGACATTAGCAAGTAGGTGACTTGCAAAAGTATTTTCCTGCCATGTTTTCACATTTTTTCCAGTTACAAATTTAAGCTTCATTGGGTTTTATTGGGATTTGAGACAATAGATCCACACAAGATAACAAAACTGAGCAAGACAATTGCTTACACTGCATTTTTTAGGGCTTTTGGAGAAAAAGGGAGTTAAATTAAAAGAGATGGCATACTTTTTAGTCTTTATTTGTAAAAAAAAGTTTGAAAGAACATGTCATTTCTTACCAGTGCAATTACTTTGCATTATTTTAATCCCAAGAAATCTCAAGAAAGTGCATAAAGGTTTTTTGCTAGAAATGTGACAAAACCTGGAACAGTTCAAGAGGCGTCAATACACCTATAAGGTACCAGCATGTTCTTTTTA
Organism: Micropoecilia bifurca; assembly: GCA_903067075.1. Classification (NCBI taxonomy): domain Eukaryota; kingdom Metazoa; phylum Chordata; class Actinopteri; order Cyprinodontiformes; family Poeciliidae; genus Micropoecilia; species Micropoecilia bifurca. The sequence continues at coordinate 8,411 of CAEGAF010189169.1, read as the reverse complement.
TGTTTGTTATAGCGGTTATGGTGTCTTAGTAATAATATTTAATAACTGGAGTCCTTAGATGAAAAGACTGTTCTTTGTTCTTTGATCTCAATCCATCTCAAGGGCTAAAATATAATTTAGTCATCAGTTCTAGGAGGAAATTTGCACCACAAATTGCCCGGAATAAGGCAAGTTTCCTCTGATTGGGTCTGTCTCCTGGGTCATACACTAAAATTTTTTTTTTTCTTTACTTTTTTCAAACATTAAATTAGAACCTCCACCACTATTGGTCTAAAACTACATCAACCAACAACATGTACTTTGACTCAGTTTAATAAAAATCTGTAAGTTTTAGGACCAATTCTTTAATATTCAAATAGATAAAATCTTGCAATTGAGATCAGCAGATAAATCATCAGGACTGACCTTCCCTAGGGTCATACCTTAAAGGTAAACATAACTTGGGATCAGCCAGGAAAATTGGGATGGGTACATTTACTTAATTTAAGGTTCTTGGACATTCTAAACCCGTGTTTGAAAATGCTGGATTCAAATGTAAATTTTTATAATCTGATGGCCTAGAGAGGCCTTCAGAGGTAATATAAAGCCAATGTTCTGTTTCGTGATCTTGATATTTCTTGATTTCTTTTTATCAGATCGACATTTGGTCCAATTTAGCCTCCTTATTGTGTTTTCTTTTTGGAAATTACAATGCACCACTAATTTGAAAATATCAGTCAGAACTTCACATCCACTTTAGCTTTTGGTCTGCCGTCGATAAAGTGTGACACATATCTCCGTGCTGTCTGCCCGCATCAGTCTTACCGGTTAGTATGATGTGACGGCTGCCATGTCAGCAACGCGGCCCGTCTCTGTTTCTCGCTCTCTGCAGCCCTCTGTGAGTTTTCCCCGGGGTTGGCAGAAAACGAGTGCCCCCTTGTCTGAATGGCTGTAACCTTGCCATCAGCTTGTGTTTATGCATAGGATTATTTTTCTTTACTTCCTTACAACTGCAAAAGACTTGAACAGTGATGACTCAAGCGGCGCAGAGTACACCCCGGGGAGAATTCAGCGCGAATGAAAATAACAAGTGGACTTTTTGTCTGCAGCGAGATGTGAAGATGCTGCCACTGGGCTAAAAGCCTGAGCAGATTTTGCCCACCACACACCCCTCTGGTTCATTAGATTAGGTTGTCTCGTGTTCAGGAAGTGCTGAAAGCCACTGCAGATTGTATCTATAAAAAATGCCATCCTTGCGTCCAGAGACATTTGCCAGCCCCTGTGTTTGAATCTCCAAAGTAGTTTTCAATCCAGTTAAAGCAAGATATTGCGGTTGTCTCTTCGCGGTCCTGCATCTGCTGAAGACTCTTATCGGAAGGGTTAAGTATGAGAAAGCCTGTGTTGGTATTTCTGTGGTTGCTCATCTGCACGCCGCACATGAATTTCTCTAAATTATTTATTTTCCTGACATCACCATATGGTGCTGTGACTTGTTTGTCTTGGAGCACAGTGGAGAAATGCAAGAGTGAGTCTGGGTTACTTCTTGTGTGTGTACATGGGAGACCCTCTTCAAACAACGCCTAGCTTTATTTCTTTTGCCGGGTGAACTGTGTTGATGCAATTGTTTGCAACCCCACACAAGAGGTCTCATCTACTTGAATGCAAAGAAACAATGAACGTAATAGGCCCAAAATGTGGAGATGTTTCAAAGAGAGGCACTGCTTCTGGTCTGCAGTGGATGGGGGCAACTGAGAAGGCCTGGAAAAAAAAAGACTGCTGATCTTCTTTGAAATGCCACAATTAATTGCTATGCGTTGTCCCAAATGTGTGGATGATTAAATGTGCTCCTAAACTGCCCTGATTTGTGGGGGCACCTTGCCGATTTTATTTGCCACTGTTAACATTTTCATTCCTGCATTATGCATGGTGCTGTGGGGCAAGGAAATGCTGCAAACAAATGGCCTGGGGGATCAGTGTAAACACAGCATGCCATGAAGGGGAGAGGACTAACCGTTCAGCCCAGCCTCCCTGAACAAGTCTTCACCGCCAACCTAGACACTCAGATCTGTTGTCTCAACAACAGATCTCTATTTGTATTGGTGAATACCACTTACCTCAGACACTAGAGCACAGTGACTGTAAATTATCAGATCTACTGTATAAGACTGAAGGTGGGGTTGTGTGAAATTCTCCCGCTACAAACTTTAGTAAAACAACAGTTTCTTAATATTTAGACAGAAATGACAGAAAATCCCATTATACTGACACAGCATTTTATATATATATGTATGTATATTTAAATATTACAAACATGGTATATTTAAAATGTGTAGCTCATTGAGTGATGGCAGGAAACTAGGAGGTCCTGAATTGATCCTAGCTGCCATTTTTTTCCACTTCCTAAATATCTATTGATTCATTGAAACATTATGTACATTCAAACCATAATAAACGTTTCAAAACTTGATTTGGAAGTTTAAAACACTTCTGATCAAAATGTAGCCTGATTTTTGCCCAAAAGTCGACATTTAGACGTATTAATGCACAAAATATGTTCAATGGGATGATCGAGTTGCTCTAATTTTTAACTTTAAATAGCATTATTAACTGTTTTAACTGTTTATTTTAATTTTAAAATGCTGATTATTGCTTGTAAACATTAGTTTTACAGCAGAGCTTCCTGATTGGAGGTGTTATTTTGATTCACACACTATGACCAATGTCTGCGGGAAGCAGACATATAATAAGCGAGGGAAAAGAAGAGCAGGGTTCTTTCAGTCAGCTGACCAGTAGTGTGCAGCACCAGGCAGCATTGCATGAAGCCACCGAAATCTCCTGTTACTCTTGCACTTTTTTTTCGCATGAGCCAATGAATGGCTGTGATGCTGCAGATTTTTGAAACCGTGACACTATCAACTGAAACACGTGTAATTGAAAACCCAATGACAACTTTTGGATTTGAACCAACGTAACTCGTTCTGCATTATTTATTTATTTATTTATTTTTTGTTACCCATGCATGTCAGACGTAATGTTTCTTACTAATTAAATGCGATTCCTCCTCCTTTAACATCTATGTGTTGAGGTCACTTTTACTAGTTAATTCTGACAGCCAGTGCAGCGTGGTGCCGGCTGCTTTGCGTTGAGGGATTTTAATTCCTTATCGCAATAATCAGTGACTGATGGAAGCCTTAGTGATATATGAAGGCGTGCCAAATGACATGTGCTCCCTTTTGAACATGAAACGCCACAGAGTAGAAATATGAATTTTCACATTAGCGGCATATTAAGTCTCTGATTAGGGTTTACTTGATCTGGGATCTTGGCTCTTAGAAGTGCAACGCTGCACGCCGGGCCTGCCTGAGTTGTCAGCTGTCATGGCACTGGCCCAGAGCCTCACTGCTGGCAGGTCTCCACCCTCTTACCTCCAGCTGACAATGCAAATGCAGGCAAAGTATGTGTAGCTGCTGGACAGCTCTGTATACGCTCATGTAATGCCACATGAAAGACAACTTAAGTCTGGTGTAAGCTGATCATTAGAATGATGATCTCCTTCACACTGATAATCTACTGTTTTGACAATGGAATCAGTTATTCATTTCCAGTCATAAAGCAGTCGCTCAAGTTCTTACCAGTGTGTGCTTGTTTCGTTTTTTTCTTTTTTTTTTTTTTTACTCAGCCCCCCGCCTTTATAAGCTAACTAATGCAATAGGGAATGGAAAGAGGGCAGATATTGTTTTTTATGGCCTGACCTTTTGAGACATTATTATTTTTTTGATGAATAACTGTTTACTCTCAAAGCGGGTATTAAACAAGTTTCCTTAAGTTTTGCAGTCATCTCCTCTGACAAGTGAACCCAACTGCGGCTCGAGGAAATGGAAAGTCTGTTTTAGAGGAGTGGAAAGCTGTGTTAAATAGATGGCAACCAGTTCATTAGAATGCCTTCCAGAGCATGAAAAATGACCTTTTCTCTTGTAATGGCAGCTCGAATTCATAGATAGTCAGATGGAACCAGAGCATATTGTATGTTGATAAGGATCACTGGAAACAATTAGCATCACATCTCACTGGTTAGTGTAGAAGCAGCTCTGTTTTCACTTTATTAACACATTTGCGCTTAAATGCCTGTCTGACTTGATTTTGTGTGACAGACTTGGAAAAAAAATTACATGTCACAATTTAAATCTTCAAAAAGAATTGGCTGCTATGCAGCAATGTTTGCTATGCGATGTTATTCTGCTTGGAAAGTTCCAATTGTGGCTGTGGAAGAGAGCTAAACATAAAACATACCATCATTATTCTTTATAAAATTTACATTTGCAGAGTTTCTGTTGCTATGTTGGAGGGAGAATATTGTTTTGCTATCTAATGTGCTAAACATTTAAACTGCAAACCGCAAGATTGGTGAGCATTTGCTGCTTACGTCGAACACATAAATATGTACACTTTAGTAATCTAAAGTTAATATAGGGTTAGTGTTTATTTTAATTCTTTTCATAGGATTTGATGCTCACATTTCACTGTCAGAATCCCTTATTTTTGTAGCTTTTTTGTTAGCTCCGAAGGCCATTTTCTTTCTTCTCTTGTTCTGTGGTTAGCAACTTATTTTAGTGTGGTTTCTTTAAATGCAAATGAGGCACTTCACACCCGCCCCCCTTGCAGGTCACAGAGTCCCACTCCACCTCGTTCTGCCATTTTTATTGCTTAATAGCTGAGATAAGATTAAATTGCAGAACAGAATTTTTTTTCCTTCCCCAAATTGATTAAAAGATTACAACAATGGAAGACTTGTCCATCCAGCCTTGCATATTAAAGTTGGAAAGTGGTACCACCATATAAATGAACACCTCTTATAAACAAGACTTCATAACTAATGGAATAAGCTAATGATAATGCCAAGAACATCACTGAATGCATTTAGGTCTTGTTACCCTAGACAAAAATGGCCAAAACACACAGTATGGTTAACTAGCTGAAAGCTAGCACACAATGCTAAGAGAAGCAGAATCACGATGCTACTGCTGTCAAAGCAATGGCCGGGATATCTTATAGTCACGTCTAAAATGAAATTTCATTACCCTATTTTTAGCTTAACGCTTTGCAGTGTCCGTCGTTTCCCTAGATAGAAAGAATTGGCCCCTCAATCAAAGTCTTTCAGAAAATCTCTCTTGATACTGATGGAGGTTGCTAAAGTGCTCTGTGCAAACAAAGAGGACTTTCCCCATTGATGTGGGCAGATTCTCAAGAAAAATAGCATTTAACCAGATACTTTGAAGAGGTTTTAATGACACTTTGAGGGGCTCTGGGTAATGAAATGTGTGGGTTAATATACCAAAAACCTGAACCTATTGACTTATCTACCTGCAGTTGTGGCATCCTTGAAGTTGGACTACAAAAAGGTTGCAAGAAATAAAATGAGTAAGAAATAAGTTTGTGAAACTGGTGAACTGGAAGACATTGACTTTGTTTGATAGTTCTACAGCAAATCCTATGAGGCAATAGTTAAAAAAAGATTAATAGGGTAAAGAAAAAACACATTAAAAACACAAACAGAAGATATCTACACAGCACTAAATTAAACTTTTTCTCACACACATATCAAAATGTATTAAAGGGCTAAAACGTTGATTTTGCATGATACATCACCTTTGAAATTGTTTTCATTCTTCCCAAAATCTATTAAATCAATGAATTTAAATAAATTGAATTAAAAATAGCTTGTTATTATTTTAATAATTACTGGAAAAGCAGCAAACAAACTCTGCCTATTGTAACAATTATAACATATGCTCTGTAACTACTGAAATCTTTCATGTACATTAAGATTAAGAAAGAGATTAGCTCAATGCATGTCTTTCAATTTCTGATCATCTTTGAAACCCGAAAATATTATCCAATACGGTTTCAAATGTTATTTTTATGTATTTATTATTTTTATTTTTTTGAGTATTGAAAAAAATTGCACATGTATTTGTTCCAATTGTTGTCATGGTGGGCCTGGATGTATGGCTTGAATGAACATTAAAACGTTTTTAATTGGTCTTCCGTGAGCCTAAATTGCTGTCATCATCAGAAATTTACTTCTGTGGTGTTTTTTAAAAACATATGTGGTAGAAGAGAGAAAATATTTAGGGTATCTGCAAATGTGATGCACATCTGTCAAACAGCCCAAGGGTGAAAACCAGCACATAACGAGACAACAAATGCTGATCCGGGACTTCTCTGCGGCAAAATAAAATATGGCTCAAGTTTTCATTAAGGTGCTATTGATTAGCTTTTCCTGGCAATGAATTATGGACGACATTAAATAAAAGGGAAAATATTTTTATGACTTTGCTTAGGCCACGCCAGATTCTCTCTTTTGCTTCTTGTATGCTCGCCCTGACAGGCATTTTGTTTTCTCTCAAATTCTTGTGGCTTTCGCAAATCCAAGACCAAGTTGAAAAAAGTCATTTCTCATTTATTATTCTTTTGGTGCTTAATGCTTGCAAAAATTATTTGGAATAAAAAAAACACTGCAGAAGGGATTTAATCTTTTGAAAGTAAAATATAAAATCAACCTGTTAAAGTTATGACAGATTTTTAGAATCTCTCATTTTATAATAGCCCTGCAGAGACCAATCAAATTAAAGTAATACTGCTGCAGTCTTTTGATATGGTTATATTTTAATAGAAATGTCTGCAGTGCAGGCTTTATAAATGTGTGTGTGTATTGTGCTGAAGCTTGGTTTAATCCGTAGAATTACCGTGGATTAAACAGAGATCACCTTGGATCATGAATCTGTCAGAGAGGAGAAAGAGAAGAAAAAATTGTTATAATTGACAAAAGGACAGAGAAAATTACACTAATTTTAGGATAATGCTTTTTAAAAACATAAACTTCTGTGGTTACTGTAAAAATCTGCTGGTTTACCATGTTTAGGGTGTCTTGCAGAAAGTCTACAAACTAATACAGTTGACCCCTGGTATTTGCCAGGGTTAGGGATCACAGCCTCCTGCTAATATGTAAGACCCTTTCTAAGAAGGCAAATAATTGTCTTTTTGAATAGTTCAAACACCAAGTACACCTTACTATTCTTTACTATGCACAGAAAAACTACAGAAGAAGCTAATATCTACAGTTTTGCTTAAATCTCTTCCTACAGCTAATCTGGGAGCGCCATTCATTTTCTTTGGTGCTCCTGGTTTGACTGCTTTGCACAGTATTTGAGTATTTCTGTCTGAATTTTCTTTTGAATATTCTTGGTATGCTTAACAGAAAAATAATTGTGAGGTACCTTTGGATTTTCCTCGTCTAATTTGTAGTCATGTTCTACAGAAAAATATGCTACTGTGTGAAGCCACAAATACTGAACTGCGAACATACGTAGATGTTAGCATTTAGGCTAGTAAGGATTTATGCTGACTAAGCTCTATGTGAGCAAACTTTGCAGAAATATGTCATCTAGCTTTCTGTTCTTCCTGACATACAAACCAGAACAATAACCAGACACTGCTACTGCTGCAATGCCACAGTTTTTTGTTTGTTCTTTTTAAGCAAAATAATATCCTCAGCTGTTGCAAACTGTGACGATCAACGTTAAAGAGATGAGATTTTATTATTTATGGGTCACAATCACAAATTCGAATGAGTAAACAGAAGAATTATGGAGTCAAACTTAGTCTGGTTATTGTAAGAGAGCACAGGACGAATGAGAAGATTTATGCGATTTAACACTGCATCATGTCCTTGTCTGTCCATTTAATTTCATATTAGATGATGCCTTGCACCTGTTACTGAACTAATTCCTGAAGAAAGTTTTTCATTGTCTTTTTGGACATCACCAGGCTGGTACTTAAGTTAGATCATGACTTAAGCCAGTGGAAGTTGGAGTGATTTTTCTGTATTATCAGAGATCCTATAGGAAAATAACATATTTCTTATGAAAAAGTAAAGAATAACATTTGGAATACGTTTTTTTTTTTTTTCAATTATTTACCTACATACCTACTACCTATCAACCTATTTCCGTTAAGCCGCACAGTAATTATCAAATGTCTTTTATAGGAACAGCGTGCAATTTTCCTTTTTTTTTTTTTTTTACTTCGGTTTTGAGTTTTAATATGTCTGGTATGTGCTGACGGTTATTAGAGCTAAGCACCTATTAAAAATAATTATATCAATAAGTCATAATTTGACTTGTCTGCCCAGTTTTGTGTTTTTTAGTCATGTTCTATATTGTTCATTGCATTTTAATTGTTATTTTTTTAAACTGTTTTTATTGTCCTTGAGTAACCTGAAAGGCACTTCTAAGTTAATAATAATAATAATAATAATAATAATAATAATAATAATAATAATAAAAATTATTCTTATTCTTCTTCTTCTTCTTCTTCTTCTTCTTCTTCTTCTTCTTCTTCTTCTTCTTCTTCTTCTTCTTCTTCTTCTTCTT
>CAEGAF010189166.1:0-25071 GCA_903067075.1 Micropoecilia bifurca | reverse complement strand
ATATTTTCCATTTGTCATACAAACTGCTGTCATATTTCCCACCATGCCCTCACCACAGGGTGCCGACACTTTGTGATTTGCTAATCCGATTCCAAATGGAGGCTCTGTACATGTAATATCTAAAGATGGAAGAATATGGTGAGTTGAACCCAAAATTCTGACAAGATAAGATGACTTTGACTTTTTGATTTACCAGCTCCAATTTTTCAAAAATAGGCACAAATTACCCTAATCACGGCACAACCCCATCACCACACAATGCTTACTAACTTTGAGGGGCGTCACAAGATCTGACGGTTTAGTTATATTTCATTTGACAAGTTTCTGATTAGAACATTTCCTAAAATAGAACAAAAAATTTCTTTCTACATTTGCTAAATCAGCATTACAGCAAACATTACATGTCTAGAATACAGTTGGACAAAGAACGCTACAGGTGACAGCCACTCTCATCCAGATGCATTATGGGTTTTAATGAATGGTGTAAAGTGGCACAGCAGAAAATTAGAGCGACAATCTAAAGCTCTCCACACCAAGCAAAGCAAAACCTGCCGACAATAATAATGACATGGGTTGTTTTACTTAGCAGTAACACGATCTATCCCAGCAGTGCAAGGATACTGTGCCAATATGGCAACACAAATAGCTACATAATACCCTGCTTTTTGTGTATTTATGCTATATTCTTAATAGAGGTTTTTCCTACTTGATATCAGACTACCATTTTTTCCAATGGCCAGAAACACTTTATTTCTTTCCAATATATACACCATCACACACTGAGGCCCTAATTCATTCTGCACCGACTCAGTCTGCTCCACTGTCTGGGTAATGGAAATTTTACTTCGACTCTCTTGAACATTCTTGTGCAGCCCAGACTGCGCATTAGGGGCAATAATATTGGGAGTCAGCAGGTAGCGCCAAACACACCTGCTGATTGAAGACGTGAGCAGAGATCTGCTGTTTTTATCCGTTTAGATAGTTAATTTTGCAGGACCCCTTTAAATCTGGATGGAGGTGAAATGCCATTATAAGAAACATAAAATTGATCAAATTAGAATACCTTCGACTTCTTCACATGTATAGATGGATGTGTGGACGACATTGCTGTCAAACATTTGGAATAGTTGTCCAATATCGGTGCTTTCCACTATGTAGCCAGGATTATTCCATTAAAACACATTAGAGACAGATGTGTGAGTTTGGAAGTTAAATACACATTAAAATATTTCTCTAACTAATTAACTACAAAAAAATCAGTAAGCCATTATCACCTTTGGAAATAATCTGTAAGAGAAATGACATATCCAAATTAGTTTTCATGTAAAATGCTTTGCACATTTTTTTCAACGGTTCTCATGTAGGTGCAATATTCTAAAATAGAGATAATAAAGAATGAATGTGTACCTGCCACATGCAGAGGGCTCCAATCAGAAACACAGATTCTTTGATCCACATTGTCAATCTGATGCAAATGCACATAACACAGTGGCATTAATATAGTCGTATTCAATAAATTTGAAAATACAATGAATACAGTGGTGTGGAAGTTTTCACTCTCTTCCAGATTTCAGTTTTTGTTTTGTCACACTTCATTGTATCAGAACATCAAACCAATATAACGTAAATATTATTCAATTATAGCAAAAATAATACACATAAACAACATTTTCTGCTGGTACCAACCAAACAATTTTTAATGCACAATTATTCGTAAAAGTGTAGAATTTAAAGAGGGTGTTCTTTTTACAAACACTGTAAATATAGATGTCAATTTCATTTAAAGAAATACATTCTTTAAAATGTAGAAGGTAGTTTCTTTGTTTTAAACCAAAAATGTACAGGTAAACCTATAAAAAATGTGACAATTGTGTAAAAGTCCAATATCTCTAACCAGTCATTTCAGTCATTTTAGAGATACAGTTGTAAAATGTTTCAAGCTTTTGTTTCATGCAGTTTCAGTGATTTTGGCTTAAAGGTGTAGAAAACACAAAAGTCACCGTCTTACAAAATTACAGTATCACATCAGACCAGTTCTCCTCCTGCATGAATTACTGCATCAATGCTCCGTGGCACGGAGGAGATCAGCCTGAGATCAGCCTGTGGTTCTGTGTAGGTGGTGTGTAGTGCCTTTGTTATTTTTCCAGTTAGTTCATTTTGCTCCCTTTGCCTACACTGTTTGCATTATAGCTCCAGGCTGGAAACCCAGGCTGCTTTAATAGCTGCTTTCAGATCATCTTCATCGTTGGGTCCAGTGTCGCTCATCCTCTTGACAACAGCCCAGAGATTCTCTGTAGGTTAAAGGTTAGGAGAGTCTGCTGGCCAATCAACAACAGGAACTGAAGCAGCTTTTGGTGCCGTCAGCAGGATTGACTGTGGACTCCAGAAAACCCAATGGACCAGGACCAGCAGATGACATGGAAGCCCAAACTATCACTGACTGGAGATTTTTCTCTGTACCTTCTGTCCTTTCTTCACTTTCACTGGAACCTTGATTTCCAAATGAAATGCATAACTGTTGCACTAAAACAGTCCGGACTACTGAGCAGCAGTCCAGTTCTTATGTTTTCTGGTTCAGGGGTGTGGAGGATGAATCATTTGTAGTCATGTCTATGAGTCTTGATGTACCAACTCTGGCAGCTGTCCACTCTCTGTGAAGCTCCCCTAATGTCTGAAATAGATATCGCTCAACAGTTTCAAGGCTGAGCTTCTACCTGTTGCAGCTTTTCCTAGCACATTTTTACCATCCACTCAATGTTCAGTTAACATGTTTGGATCCAGAGCTGTGTGGACAACCAGCTTCTTTAGCTGAACTTTTGTGTCTTGTCCTGCTTGTGATGGGAGTTCATGACTGACTGACATCTGTCCAATCAGCAGTCTTCCTTAGCGACTGTTTATAGTCTCAGGGAAGCTCCACTTCTGATATTTTTCTCAGTATTCTCATTTCCTGAGACACTGTCTGTGAGCCACAACATCAAAATTACAAGAACCAAAAGCTTTGAAAATTTCACTCTTTATTCATTATAATGCATTTCACTTTCTGAGATGACTGGCAGGAAATGCTGCACGTTTATGCAATATATTTTTTAAATGTACCTGTATGCAAAGTAATTTGCTCAATACTTTCTTTGTACAACTCAGCTATTTTGGCTGTTTTCTGGTTTGGTTAACAGGTTTAGTATGGGGGTTTGGTTTACTGCTGGTTTGGTATGGGGGAGATGCGTCATTTGTTTCAATGTGTTGGTTTTTGTCCATGTTCAGGGTGGCAAAGGAACCTGCTGGCATCTTTGTTAAGAACTCAAAAACATGCACATCTAGCCACTGTGATTGCTATGTTACTTGTGAAATTTTATTTTATGTTTTTCTAAGCAAACATATTTGCATTAATTTGGATCCAGGTAGGAGCTTTAAAATGCTTTAGTTCAGTGGTTCTTAATCTTTTTTGAGGTACCGAACCCCACACACAAAATAATTTTTGATATTCTGATTTAGTATTAGCTGTGTAACTCAGATTCCTTTGAGCTAAAAATAGACAGAAATATCCTACCTTTCCTTGGTATCAATGTTGCAATAAAGAAAAGAACATAAATCCTCTGACTTTCTGTAGCTGGACAGCAAAATATTCCCAGTGTTTGCATGTATAGAAAAGGAATCAAAATATTCCTAGAAAACTGCGTTCTGCTAGAGAGGACGTCTTTGTCCGGGTTATGAAGCCAGTCAGGAAATGATGGGGGAGTTCAAGGATTTTCATGTATTAGAGTTTTTATTGACAGTCCATTTGCATTTATGGCATCCATCAGATACAGTCTGAAAACAGAACCATCAAACAGCTTCACACGAAATGTTGTGAATTTGGGAACATTTGCTTAAATGTTACTTTGTGAGAATTGAATAAAATGTCTCTTTTTGATTTGCGACAGACTGGCGACCTGTCCAGGGTGACCCCGCCTCTCGCCCGGAATGTTAGCTGGAGATAGGCACCAGCAACCCTCCTGACCCCACTAAGGGACAAGGGTGTTAGAAAGTGGATGGATGGATGGATGGATCTATATTTGATGAAATGTGGATGTAAAGAATGACACCATTATTTGTTTAATAGGGTAATGGTCCACTGGTTGGTTTGGGAGTTTGTTTTTTGCATAAGTTAATGCTCACTTCCTGTTTCTCATCCACTCATAATCCAACTAGAGAAAGGCAAAGAAATGGAGAAATATCTAATAACCAGAGGAAGAATGACTACTGAGAAATTATTAATAATAATAAGCCCTGGGGTTATAATAATCTTTTTAAATGAAGACATACTATCTAATATATCTATATATACTAATATAGTTGATACTTTAGGAACATAACTGTAAAGCAGAAATGAATAGTTTTATTCAGTTGAATTTTTATTTTAAAACAAAAACAATCTGAAAAGAAAACTTTATTTCAATATTTCTAATATGTAATTTGTTTTTGGGAAAGTATGCAAAACACATTTGATCAGGCCAGGTTACCTTGGTGACTCAGCTAAATAAACAAGCTTATCTGTTTACGCAGCAGCCTGGTTTTGTTTTAGTTATTTGCATCAAATATAATAGAGCCATTTGAATAAAATAATAACCTGGGTGGATTCTAACCTTTCACAATATAAACTCCAAAGAAAAAAATTGGGATTGATCAATACTTATCTGGAATTTCTAATATTTTTTCCCTTGTGAAACAATTAAACCAACAGATTTTTTCTAATTTGTCCGTCTCAATAATAAAATAGGATATTGTGAAAACTGTGAAGAATTTATATGAAAAAGCCTTATTTTAGACTTTAGTATTGTATTAAAATGATTATCAATCCTAATCGTTTCTTTTCTTGTTTGTTTTTGTGTCTTCTGTATTACATTGCATGTTGTTTAACAGTTTAAATCAGGCCTGTTTAGAACAAAGACCTGCGGTTTGTTTGTAAAAAAAAAAAAGGTTCAAACCAGGATTAGAACATTTAAGTATTTGAAACTGTGGCATTTAACTTACAAAAGGGGATAGAGTTTGAGTTTATGCAAAAAAAAAGAAAAGACCCAGACTGAGAGATAAACTTTATTATTATGTGTTAAAATCCCCAGCTCTGGAAAGGTTTTCTATATCTTAATGAAATACTTAAATTGAGCCATTTTCCTCGTTAGATGTTGAATGAACATAAAGTTCCACAAGTTATTTCAAAGATTATATTACAGTTGAGCAGGAAGCAATCTTTGTAATGAAAAAAATAATTCTCTTGACTACTGGGATGTTTCCATCTACTAAAGCTCTTTGGGTTTAACTTTGTCATTGTTCACATCATCAGGTGGCCCTGAAGGTTTTGTTGTTTCTCTAAAGCTTTAGGGAACCAGGTGTGTGCAGGTGCGTGTGTGAGTAGAGTGTGATGCTGCGTCTAGGTGGAGTGTAAGTGTTAGGAGACTCAGGGAGCTCGGGGACTTCGCACCTTTAATTGGCCACCAGGAGGCTTCGTTAGACCCGAGCAGAGAAAGCACTGCAGAGGTCCATCAAAATAATGAGTTTTATTATTATTCCGACACTTTATGCAACTTTTAGAGGCCTTAACATGTTCAAAACGCATCAAACTTCACCTAAAATTATCTCCCCTGAGGAAATTCTTGGCCCGTCCAATACTGCTTGTAACTTTAATTATAAATGTCTTTTTTTTAATTATTAATATATAATTCTAGAATAGTCCAAACACTAGAACTAATTAAAATGAAACTATTTCTTCTGTTTTGGATTTTTTTCATTCCAGAGAAAAATATTTTTAATGACACAAAGAAAACCTGAGTCACACAAAGTGGTGATCAACAGGTGAATAATCCATAAATGCTGGACTGAGCTAAAGCAACACAGACAACAATTTGAATGTTCTGGAGTGGCCCAGTCAAAGTCCAGACCTCAGTGTGATGGAGAATCTGTGCTGGGCAGTCAAAACGTTCATCTGCAAACCAAAGGAGCCCACTGGCCTTTAAGGAGACGATATATTACAATCACTTATTACATGTGTAACTTAAAATAAATAAATGTAAAAAAATAACCAAATTTTGTTTCTCAGTATTGATTTGTTAAAACAGTAAAAAACTACAGAAATATTGTGTCAAATAGCTAAAGCGAGCATGGTAGACCTGCTTATTTCAAAGTAGGATAGTGGTTTTGGTATTAAAAACAAAAATTGCAAAAGGTTCTATAAATTAGCTGCAAACTAAAAAGGAACATATGAAATATTTTTAGAAAACCTCAAGAGAGCTGCATGTTTCCAGTGTAAGAATTGCCTTACTATGGGAGGCATTACCAGTCAAATATTAACCATCACCTTAATATTTGTTCAAAACAATAATAAGGACATGGTGCAGCCTATAATGTGTGTTTAGTACACTTGATTTGAGTAGGTTTAGAAAAATCTAAGGGTCAGGTCAATATAAGTAAAATTCTTTGAATAGGCAGAAGTTGTTCTATGTTGATTCTATCATAGCAGATTATCCATGCTAGTTAGAATGCAGTTCCCTGCTTGTCATTGGTCGATCTTTGTGAATCCCACAGAGTAAGAGGTCGATGAGAAGGTGATAAATTTGTGTTCATGGAGGCTGGTGTTTCCAGGAGAAGTCAGGCTGTTGGAGCATGCAGAGGCTCACAGAGACACAGCCTGACTTTTATCTGCCTGGTAGTGAACTGAACTACCAGGCAGATGTGCTGTTGTCTCTGTTTAATATGAACTAAATCTGACGTGTTTTTGCTCATCATGGTCACAGTGGTCACTGTGAACGAGAGTCTCTCTGCCTGCTTTGAGGCAGATGCTATCATTTCCAAACTGCCTGATTTCTACTCAGCCGGATGTGTGATCTTATACGGTTTCCTAGTGCTTCTGTCTCTCGTCACGTTGTGCGGAAACCTCATGGTGATCATCTCTGTCATTTACTTCAAACAGCTTCACACTCCCACCAACACTCTGGCTGACCTACTGGTTGGGATGGTCATTTTTCCTCTCAGTTTGTGTTTCCCTCTCAGCTCATGCATGTACAACGTCAGTTTATTTTGCAAGATAAGAGACAGCTTCGACACGCTGCTCAGCATATGCTCCATTATGCACTTGTGTTGCATTTCAGTGGACAGGTACTACGCTGTGTGCTGGCGTAGTTGATTTTAGACCTGTAGGGCAGAACCTACAGGTCTAAAATCTGTGAGCTGGACAATGAATGCAAGGACATGTGCTTCATGGATGTCGTCATGGCAAATTTTGTCGGGCCTATATTATCATTTTACCTCCCAGTGGTCATAATGCTTTACATCTACCTGAAGATTTTCCTTGTCGCACAGAGACAGGCACGAAGCATTCAGAGCATAAAGTGTGGAGCAACTGCCAGTAAGATGGAGAGAAAAGCCACCAAAATTCTGGCTATTGTTCTGGGAGTTTTTCTGTTTTGTTGGTCTCCTTTCTTCCTTTTCTTAACTTTTCAACCTTTAGGAAATAATATGGCTCCAGTTCCTGTGATAGAAACAGTTACCTGGCTCGCACTGTTCAACTCCACCTTGAATCCGTTCATCTACGCTTTTTTTTTACAGTTGGTTCAGGTCAGCCTTTAAAATGATTGTTTCTGGAAAAATCTTAAAAGGAGATTTAGTTAACTTGAAGTTGCGATGATTATTTTTTCCCCCGTGTTTTCTCTCTTTGAGCAATAATTGAAGTATAAAGTATATAACACTGAAACCTTCTGCATTTGGGTGATTTCAGTGAGCATTAAACTTGTAAAATCAACTGATATTTGACATTATGTTAGATACTTCAAATAAATGCAAAATAAATTATTTATTGTTTTACAGATTGCCTTTTCTATGTTTTCCACAGTAAAGTTTAAGTTTTAAACTAAATGTCTTGAATTTATTGATTTATGAAACTACAATAAATCTTGTTCAAAATTTTGCTGCATAAAAAGTAGATTTTTGCACCATAACAGCAAAAACTTTGACATAATGTTGAAATATGTTTCATCTTTTGTAATAAAAAATGTCATGATTAATCTTGAGCCTCAGTCTAACTGAGGCTCAATTAACGTACCTCTTGTACGTTAATTCAAAACATATTAGGTTGTTTTAGTTTTTGCTTTTATAATTAAGGCTGATTCTTCTTTTAGTCTTTGATGTAGAATCACGGTGGGTCCATGACAGATTTTCTCATTGAACTTTGTTGGTACAATTAATAACTCTGCACTAGACAATCATTACTTTTATTTTTCATGAAAATGTCAATGTTCAATGAGTGATTGATAGCTTAGCATTCAACATGCCAGTTTAAATGTTTATTGAGATTTGGACATGGCTGCAGAAAGGTGATAAAAAAAAGAATTTGAAAAGGCCTGGGTTAGGGAACGTGGAAGACGTTCACCAAAAAACACAACCCTGGATCTGGTGGGTGAAGTAGATCTTCAAAGAAAGAAATTAAATGTAAATAAAACCCAGTCGCACATACATGACCACAAGGCCATCTTGAAGTGGCACAAAGTTTATGCTTAGAGGCTTGGAGTTGCCAAATCAACGGTTCAGTCAATCAAAATACAGGCAGAATAAACTTGCTAGCAGTATATGTGATATAAGCTTATGTACAGTATGTTGAAAAAAATTAAATGACTTGCAAAAGATTAACAAATATCAAATGAAATTTTAATGATGCCTGGTAAAGTAAATCTTATTTACATTTTCTTTGCATTGTGCAAAGGTTATTTTACTCTGGATTTAATACAAACACTGAGTGTACTCATGATCACATGGTACTACTGAAAATAATTTATACACGTTTGACAAACAACTTAGTTGTAGTTCTGAACAACTCTGGTGGAATATCTCCCTATACCCCTTTTCTGTTGCACTTAATAACAAAGGTTACCAAATATTTCACCTACACAAAGTAACTTCCTCAAAGTGTTGCACTCCAAACTGTTTTCAGCAACATTTATAGTTCCTGCAGTCATATCATGATAATACATTTCCGATATGCCTGCCTTACAGGCTAGGGAAAGGTCCATATCTTGAAGGTCTTATTGTGTAAACTATGGGAACCTGCTGGAGCACATTAATTATCTTTGGTTGATTTGAGTCCCTTTGACCCCTATTAAGCTATAAAGGAGCTGCAGAGACAGGTTATCTTGATTGCCACTCAGAGCAACATTGAGAATAGCACTGGGTAATTGCAAAGACCAGCTTCCTCAACCTCCATAAAGAACTTGTGAACAGTCAAACATTGTCATTTTTCTTTGTATATTGTTTTTATTGGCTCTACTGGCCTCCATTTGAAGGTAGGCAGACAGGAAGGTGGGTATTGAGAGAGGGGGAAGACATGCAGTAAATGAGGCACAGTCAGGAGTTGAACCAGTGACAGCTGTGGTATGTGGGTTGTGCCTTATCCCCTTGCGCCACCACGGTACACCTGAACATTGTCATTTTAAGAGAATAGGAATTGATAGTGAACCAGTTGCCTAATCTTGATCTAAGACTTCAGAAAAGGTTTGCTGCTGTGTATACCTGGAGGTAGAAGTGACAGCTACTTCTTGAAATTACCTTTTGACACTAGACCAGTGTTTCTCAACCTTTTTTGTTCCTCACCACCTCCCACCAAATAATTTGCAGGCTACTTAACACTGACTATCACTATTGTAGATGTTTTGATTTTTATGCTTGTTTCTGTTTTTATCATCACAAATAATACATCCATCCATCCATCCATCCATTTTCTTACACCCTTTATCCCTTAATGGGGTCGGGGGTTGCTGGTGCCTATCTCCAGCTGGCGTTCCGGGCGAGGGGCAGGGTACGTCCTGGACAGGTTGCCAGTCTGTCGCAGGACAACACAGAGACACAGGACAAACAACCATGCACACACACACTCACACCTAGGGGCAATTTGGACAGACCAATTAACCTGACGGTCATGTTTTTGGGCTGTGGGGGGGTGGGGGGGGGCCGGGGAGCCTGGGGGGGGACCGCGCGTGCGCGGGGGCGGGCATGCGGGCTCCATGCGGGGGGGCTGGGGCCGGGAATCGAGCCCAGGGCCTTCTTGCTGCAGGGTGGCAGCTCTACCAACTGCGCCACTGTGCAGCCCCAAATAATACATATAATATAATATTATAAAAATAATACAGGTGTCTTGAAAAATGCAATGAACATTCCAGTTAAAATTGGTAGGTCTAGCAGCCATTCAAAGTGGAAAAAATATTCTTGTTCTTTTCCATTTCTAGTTATTAAATATTCCACAAAATGATCAGATAAAAGATGAACAGCATGCCAGTTTAAAATTTGAACTATTTGCAAAACGACTGAGCTCTGCAACATTGCAACATAGCACTAGACTAGCGGTTGAGAACGCTAGCACTACCATGGATCGTCAACTCCAGGTCATGAGGCCTGGTGCTCTGCAGGTTTTAGAAGTGTCTCTTCTTCACGTCAAAAAGCCAGGTTATTAGTAGGACTTTGAAGAACTTGACTGCTTTTTTTGAATGTTGTGAGTTGAACCAGGGACACAACTAAAACTAGCAGGAGTCGAAGACTGAATTTCAGGACCCTTGATGTAGACGATGAATGATTAATAGGAATGTAAAGGTTACAGAAAGAAAGCGGGTAAAGACTGATGGATGATGCTATATTTCATACTACAGTAGCTTAGAAAGGTTTATATTATTATGCTATGAGTTGGTATGGAGCAAGAAGAGTTAGAGGATGGGGTGAGAAGGTTGACATATTGTATCCAAAGGGAGCACTTGCCAAAACTGTTGCCCTGAGCAAAAGCTCCTTGGGTTTATGATATGGCCTGAGGTTTCTCTCCATAGACTTTGCATGTTTTCTCTTTGCATTGATGGGGACCCACAGTCCAAATGTTTTAATATTAAGAACATTCACTGGATTCTGACCCTTCAGTTTAAGGCCCCAGTTTTCCACCTGGTTGTTTACACATTTCTGATGATTGGAGTCTGTGACACAATCATGTTTTTAAACCGGGTTTCAAAATGGAAACCACAAGGAGGTCTCAACTGCAGGGTATGTTGAGCACAGATGGGCAGATAACAACAAAAACAATGGTAGATGGTGTGGTGTTGTATGCAACTTAAGTCGCTCAGTTTAAAACAGGTTCTTTTAAGCTACATGAGCCCTCAGTTCATCGTTGACAAGCACAGGTTCTTACATGAGGAGGAACCTATGGGTCAAAAGTGTGGGCGCAGTCCAAACAACATGCTAAAATCACAGCACCACATAGTGGCCTGGTATGAGAATTACAGGTCTGTGTGAAACCAAACATCTCAGAACCATATAACCATTGCGTCAACAGTTTGACGTTAGTCCAGCTGTGTCGGGCCCTACACACCCACACGTTGCCATGCTATAAGGCAACATGAAGTATTCATGCCCTTCATTACTGGATGGAAATCGTGGCATCCAAAGATAGGTTGGGTAAGTAAGACATAAAAGCTTGTGCACAGAGACCATCATGCTGAAAAAGCAACCAGCACTGACATGTTGCCTCGTTGCACTGAGACTCACATTGCTGTAAGCAGCTGGCACAGCGTGTAAGGGTTGATCAACAGTATCAGGTATTAGAAAAACCACTCTTTGATTACATGTATGTAATTTAACCTTTTTATTAAATTAATTTTAAATGTCTGTCTTAGTTTTAATGTAACCAGAATTCAGTTTTAGGTCTTCATGGAAAACAGGACGGGTGTGACTGTCTTACAGCATCCCTGCTATGAGATAAATCAGTTTAGCTACAAACTAACCACCATTCCTTCTGCGGCATGTATAATGGTGTATGTGTTTTTGACACTTCTGTCTCTTGTGTCTGTATGTGGAAACCTCCTTGTGGTAATATCAATAATGTATTTCAAACAGCTTCACACACCCACCAACACTCTTATTCTGTCTCTGGCTGTTTCTTTTTTAATGATGTAAAGCACCATAAACTACTTTGTTCTAAAGACACACAAATAAACTTGACTGGTGGATAATGACCAACTGCAGACAATTGAAAGAAGAGGCTCTGTCTTAAGACTTTATGAAAGTTACGTTATTGAATACGTCATATTCAATAACGTAATTGTTAAATTATTTTTCATAATAATGTGATATATTCAAGAAAGTGACTGCACACAAAAATAATAATTTCCAAACAAAATCTTAATCATAGGCTTCTGAGCGTTTCATTGAGATACAAAGGAAACATGTCTGCCTTACTTTACAATCAAATTGTAAAGCAAGATAAACATTTTTCCACATCTACAAATCTCACAGGCTCTCTGGAGCTCAGCTGCCAAAGGTTTAAAGAGGAATTCTTAGAGGGGTGAGAATTTGCTTTGACAGTGTTTGTGTCTAAAGCCAAGTTTTGTGTTGTGTCCTTTAATGGCTCAACACAAAAACAGAAATCCCACAATCCTTCCTGAATTAAAGTCTTTGCAGATCTAAATCAAATGTAGGAACAGTAAATGTTACACATTTTTAGTATCCTGTTGTGACCTAGAAAGACTCAATACAATGTTTTACATGTAAATAGTAGTAGCCATAACTACAATAAGACTATTCTTATTACAAAAAAACAAACCAAAACGGTAGAAAATGCTTCTATAAACGGCTGTCATTATGTAACACACTGATTACAGAGAAGTTATGCAAACAAAGTGAAGTAGCTGTTCAATACAACAATTACCATCGATCAATAACTCAACTCCATTTGGGGGATTTGACCTTTATTGCTGCAAGTTACACAGTTAAAAAAAAGAAAGATATTTTCCAAAGTTCTTGTGGACATAAAATATGACATGAAAACTAAAGACAAAAGACTTTTTCTTTAAACTTACTTCAAATGCCATTCCATCTAAGAAAAATGAAATATATTATTAAAAAAATATGTTATGTATGTAGTATTACATTATTGTGTATTTCATGAAAACAAAGGCTGTTTAATATTAAAATATTTTGCTTTTCTGCATTCACACCTTTGAAAAGCTTTCTAAAATGCTGCTTTTAAAAGATGGCAGAATTAATGCTTGCTTCATTTTTCAAAAGAGAATCTAGTGGGACTCTTTCAAGTCATAATGTCAACTTAAAGACGCTGTAGTAATAAGAGAAAAAAACTGATTGGTTTGTTGTTTTCCTTATATAGGCATGGTTTCCTGCACATGTTAAGTGTTGAATGAGTCACTGGATCCACTTTGTCCAGAAGAAGACGCATGGTACCCCCTTCGGGAGCCTGTAACACAAACACACACACACATATTTAAATATGCATATGCTTATAAAATCTTAAGTATCGTCTCATTTTTTATACTCTCCATTTAAAAAATAACATCATATGAAAACAGAAAAAAGTTAATGACAGAGAAGGCAATGATTTGATGTCAGTTTTTTGGCATTTGGTGCTTTAATTCTCCTTATAAATACTTAGAAGTAAAATAATCCAAAATATTAAGAATATTATAGGGAAACCCAGATTTGTTAAGATAAAAACACAAAATTTTCCAAGCCACACATATTAAAACAGATTGATTTTATTATACTTGCTGCACAAAAAGAGACCAAAAATAGATCAAAATCTCTTGCTAATCGGTTAAGAGGTGGATTGTTTCTCTGAAATTCTCTTAAAAGAGATACTTTTAATGAAGTAGCATACCTCTGTTCATTCCTATTCTCTGGAACAAGTTGGTCAGTCCACTAGATGACGTTCCAGCACTGGTGCTCTGAAAGCAGAATCAAATTCTCAGTAAGAATTTGTAAAAGAGAACAACTGGAACAATACAAATGAGAACAAAACTTTTAACAGAGAAACTTTTCTTACCTGTGTTCTACCCTGTGATGTCAGTGATCGTATGCTCATTGCCGACCACACCTGAAAGGTTAATTCTCAAAGGTTAGCACGCTGCTGCTAATATGTCATGACATGTGAAAGTCCTCCATTATCAGCTTCTTTTTAAGTGACAAACTCACCTTTTTGTCCAACAGTGTTCCAAACACCAGAATAAAGAAACCCTTTAGAAACACAAATGAATAATTTTATAGTGTCATGTTTTCAGTCCATCAATTTGTAGCATCAAACAGTCAAAACACCAGAACATAGAGCAACAGATTAGTGGGCATAAAAGTAAAATTCCTACCTGCAAAGAATTGAAGAAAGCAAAGGCAACATTTATTCCAAAGTTTTCGGGGTCAATCAAGACTCCGATTCCCAAACCCCAAGTCAGCCCGAAAAACGGCGTAAGCACAGCCAAACTCCTGGCAATCACATACAGAACGTGCTTCTCTCCTGTTTGGGCTGCATTTCCTCCAACTCTTCTTCTCAATATTTTGTACAGCACCACAATCAAGATGATAAAGTTTATCGCCACTATCATAAGCGCAGGGATCACAAAGGCCAGCAGAGCTTTGGACTCGTTCCAGTTGAGCCAACACACAACATTTCCTCTAATGTACTCATTTGAGGGAGCAGTTGAAGCTATAGTTATAGTTGCAATGATCAGTGGTGCTCCATATCCCAAAGAGAATCCAATGATCAGCATGGCTAGCTTAGATAGCCCTCCGTCAAAGACACTGAGAGTCCGGTAGAGCAACAGCAGAGCTGAGGCTAACATCCAGAAGAACAGGGCCAGGTAGAAAAAGTGGATGAAGAAGGTCGCGGCTGTGCAGGCCGGAGGGTTCTTCTGGTCAGCGCCTGAAATGGCTGCTCCAATAATGAACCAAATGTCGGCAATCAGTAGGGACAGAGCGATGTTGACGATGGAGACGTGACGCAAGTGTGACGTTGCATTCTTGTTGATTTTCCTCCATATGACTGCTTCAATGATGAGACAAATGACCAGGCAGGCCATCGAAATTCCAACTCCAATATAGGTGATGTAGTCCAGAATAATGCTTTCGGGGCTGTTGGGTGACATAAGAATGGAGAAGGAGGTGGTGTGGTTGCAGTTGCAGCTGACTGTCTGATTTTCAAAGTAAACTAACGAGCAGCCGTTTTCGCTCCATCCTCCAAGACCGTCATAGAGATTGAAATCCCAAAAGACACATTTAGGGTTTCCTATGGTGTCATTTGTGTAATTTATGACATCAAATGTCAATGAAATATTTGAGATTTCAACTTCAGGTCTAACAAGGGCAACCTTTCCATGGACACGGTAGGAGGAGGTGTTGAGCTCATCTCTCCCAGGAAGCACGTTGTACATTGAAGCAAAAATGATTATGGTGATGAATTTTTCTTCTCCAACAGCCTGTGGTATTTCTATATCCACCGAGGAGTTATATACACTGTTGAAAGGGTCTGTGTGCCTGGTTTTGTTCAGGATAATGAAATCTGTGTTGATGTCCAGTGGATCATTGCCAATAAATCTAGGTAAGTTTTCAAAAACATTCAAGAATGCGGAGCTGGAACTGTTTCTTAATAGTTTATCTTCTGTTGTATTTCTGGTGTCGTTGTAGTTAAGAAAACCCCAAGACCCCCTGGCATTATCAATCGTGAGAAGGCCGGCGCTTTCTAGGAAGTTCTACAGGACAAAATAAAAAAGCAACACAAACAGCATGTATTAATATTTTAACACAGAAATATACACATAGCCTGTGATTGTGAGCATGCCTTTTGTTATGTGCTTTAGAAAAGTTTTTGCCTATTTTTCTAGATAGTTTGTTTGACTTTGGTTAAATATTTTCTGCCTTTTTAACATTTTTTGAAGTTTGGTTAATTCTATGTTTTGTAATTAATATCTGATTGTTTAAAGTTGTGGCGTTGCTGTTGCCCCCCTGATAAACAGGTTGACCTTAGGGAGTCTGTCTCTCTCTCTTCTGCTCTCTCCACCACTGCCAGGATGCGTCCCACCTGGCATGCAGCATGACATGTGGCAGCTTCTCTTAGGCTTTGTTTCTTTTTTCATAATGATTTTGGCCTAGTGGGACTGGTTGTCCTGGTTTCAATGGTGAATGTTTGAACTCTTATTTGTGAGTCTGTGTCCTCAAACAAGTCCTTTTTGTACGTAGCATATTTATGGGAGCTCATTTAAACAAAGTCTGCCTTTCACAACTTGTGTCCTGTTGGTTTTGTTGCAGTAATGATGGTTTTTGTGGGAATGATGTGTTTGAGCCCTTTGGCACAGTTTGAGTGAGTTTGGAGGTTTAATTAGGACATTTGAACATTGTGTTCTTGAAGCTCTGGTTTTGTGTTGGCTTTGTTAATGAAGTGCAACTTGACTCTACGCTGTGCTGTGTGGTGGGCATATGAACTCATACCTGAAGCACATTGCCTTTTTGGATGAAATGCCGTTTAAATGTACGCATATACCTACCGTTGTGGAATTTCTTGTTAGATTGAATTTTAAAGATGTGGTTGTGTTGGCGACATTTTCAAAGATCTTAATCATGGCAATGAGGGTCGCTGGAGACTCAATGATCTGATTATTATTCTGTACAGTCGCATTTTTGAGATCCTCCAAGAATACTGGAATAGTCAAATTATTCAAGTTCTGTGACAAGAAAGAAATCAGATTTTCTTGTTAATTATGACCACATTGCTCGAAGAAGTTATGTATAATGTCTCTGGAATGAATGTACTATACCTGTTATTATTTGACAAAACTGAAAACAGAATCATCATTCTTTTAGCACTTGTTTATGTTTTTAATAAGTGATTATTCATTACAGCATGGCTCAGCTTCAGAACCTCTTATCATCTCCTGAGTAGGTGTCAAGTGATGTGTTGTGACTGGCTACAGCACATCGACATGGTTCCAATGTGACTTTTTTTAATATCGTGCAAAAAAACTCTAATAGGTTCAAAATAAAGCAACACAAGTGTCTGTATTGAAAAGCTCAGAAAAAGTAAAAAAAAAAAAATAGATCACCTTTGATCGATCAAGCAGGTCCACAATCACTTGTAGGACACAGTAGTCTTGTTCATCTCCATAGTTACCATCTACCTGACAAACTGCTGTCTTTTCTCCATCATAGTTAGTGTCACATTTTCCAACACCAATATCCCCAAACATTGCATTTCCATATATGTCACTTGTGCAGTCAAACGTAGCTGGAGAAAAAGAAAACATGTCATAATTTATGAGTGCTTGTAAACATAACTAGATTTTTTTTAAACTTCAGGGAAATACTCTTGTTCGGTTAATACTCACATCTTGTGGTTAGTACCAGTGTGATTTCTTTTGCACTGTCCCTTCCTATCAATTTACATTTGAACGTCAACACATCACCATCAGCACATGACGCAGACGGTGTGTAGGTGTAGGATGCTGCACCTAAATCTGTCAGTAAAGAAAAAATGACAAATTCCCAAACTATTATTTTTTTGTATTGCAAAGAGTGTCAGGAATATCTAACGCATGTCTTTGTGTCACACTTACCTTCATTATTTGGATTGATCAATGTAGCTTTCAATTCACCTGCTGTGCAGGTCAGATCCCTTGACCCAGAACACTTCACAGTGTCTTTGATTGGACTCACAGTGATCAGAGGGAGTGCTCTGGAAGTCAGCTGCCTCGACTGTCTGAAAGTTGAACCGGCTCCCCAGGTTATCTTACATTCATAATTCCCTGGGGAACAAGATAAAAAGGTAGTGAAGAAATAGTTTGATAAAACATGTTATACTAAAAGATCTGATGGTGCAAATAACTTTCAGGGTTTAGTTGTTGTGTTAACAATTCATCTTAACTGGTTGAATGTACATATTCTGATATGTTTTATAAGGCTAGAAATTCATTTATAAATAAAAAGGAAAACATACAGTTTTTTCCTTTAAAAAAATCTATTAGAAAACGTTTTTTTAATTTTGCAATACAGTCAATTTAATTTGAATTAAATCTTTAGGAACTGCCTGATCAATAGCACATCTATTCCCGAGTTTCAGTGCCATAATGTGGCAACATTAAAGTCAGTCAAACAAAACTCCCAAACAGTGATGGCAATAAACAGAAAAGGTGAAATATTCACAGGACATTTGGGATTTGTTTCACTCTGAAGTAGAAATGATTTATCCATCCATCCATCCATCCATCCATTTTCTTTGCACCCTTGTCCCTTAGAGGGGTCGGGAGGGTTGCTGGTGCCTATCTCCAGCTGACGTTCCGGGCGAGAGGCGTGGTTCGCCCTGGACAGGTCGCCAGTCTGTCGCAGACTGGCGACCTGTCCAGAAATGATTTAATTTATCCATTTGGCTAAGTTAAGCAACATAGAAAAGCCAGAAAAAACAACAACTAAGGTTTATAAGTGTGGTTTGGCTCCAACACTCTTCTTACACCATATGTGAAGTACAGAAATAGATTTTGCCAAATTCACAGCAAGTTACACTGCAGCACAGCTGTAAACGAGGAGCCACCACTCCAACTGAGTTTAGATATGTAACACCAATTCATAGAGAATATTCTCACATGACACTTCACAGAAAGACAATTGCTCTAAGTGCAAGCACATTTTCAGAAATGTTAAAAATGCAATTGAAATCTTTCTTTAAAACTTGAATATGACAATAAAAAAATAGCTGATGCTACAGTAACATCTGTTTGATTAAAAAATAGGTTCTCTTAAGCTATTGATTTATTATTTATATGGTTTACATTTATTTCTTGTTTTTGAGTTTAATAAGGTTTTCCCTTTTTTTCTGACTGCTCTTTTAAATCAAATTGTACTTATAACTAGGCACCAATCAGGATCCATTGTCATCTATGCTTATTGAATAATATAAATAATGTTTCTTGCTGTGTAGGATTAATGTTTGTTCCATTTCTTCTTGAATGTTTACATTTGTGGGTAAACTGTAGATGGAGATGAAAAAATAGCTATTTAAATATCTTCAACCTTCAGCAGACTGGCTACCTGTCCATGGTGACCCTGCCTCTCCCCTGGAACATTAGCTGGAGATAGACACCAGCAACCCTCCTGACCCCATGAAGGGACAAGGGTGTAAAGAAAATGGATGGATGGATGGATGGATGGATGGATGGATGGATGGATGGATGGATGGATGGATGGATGGATGGATGGATGGATTTATGGATGGATATCTTCAACTAAACCTTATTATCTTTTAATTCATGACATATGTCCAGTTCTTGATATGTCCGTTTGCTGCCAAGCGGTAAATTTCTTTCTTACCATCATCATCATATTTTGAAAATGAAGAGATTTGAATTGAATTCAAAGTTTGTTTTAGAAGGGGTACTCCATTATGTGTCCATGATACGGAAGGGTTTACAAAGGTGAGGCCAGTTGAGGTGAGATCAGATGGGTCACATGTCACTTTTACATTGTCTTTGACGTAGAGTGGATCTTTATCAACCGACAATGGGTTCGAACCTTGAAAGAGATAAGAACATCATTAATCAGTTATCCTCAAACATTTTTGTATTAAATAGACATTTTAAATATTCCAAAGCCTTGCTAAGGTTTACTTACTGACAATGCTGACAGGGTATTTTGATGCCACTTCTGATAATATTTCATTTTTTGTTATCTGAACTTTGATGGTTGTTGGTGTTTCAGATGAAAAAACATTAAGCTCATAATTAGCAATTGTACTCCCAGCCCTGTAATGAAAGAAAAAACGAATCTTAATTTAAATCACAAAGAGAAATAATTAATTCTACTGCAAAGTTTTGCAGATAAATAGTTACATAAATGGTACAGGAGAAGCCAGGGGGTATTTTTATTACTTGGGGTTGCAGCTTCTGATGAAGAAACGCAGACCCAGTTAATCACAATAACACCATGTTTGAGTGGCTGCATGATAGTTTTTCTGAAAAGCTATGTTGTTTCCCCTCATATTTACTCCTCCATCTGTCACTCTTCTTTTAATATTATATAGTCTGACTTGAAGTAAAAATACATGAAATGCATATTTGTCTATAGCCGAGTTCATTGGGTACTAATGGCACAAGCCAGTTGGCTGCCATGAAAACGAAACTGAACTAAAGGATCCATTCATGTAACTACAAAGTAAAAAAAACAAATAAATGTTGCAGTAAACTTTTATTTAATGTTAATGCAAATTATTTTTCTGTTTTATTTTGATACACAATTTAACATAATTCACAGCAAAATGAGAATAAAATTTCACTTACTTGAAAGTCAGATTTTTGACTGTACAATTTGTTTGTAAAACACTTGCACACTTTTTTAAAATCTGTTTGAGAGAATGACAAAAGACAAGAAATAAATAAAATCACATCCTGTAATTTAAGTGCTTTCTTATGACAGCAGAAAGACAAGCACATTAACTAATGATCACTTACAGCATTCGTAATGGTTATGTAAACTTGATTGCTCTTGTTATTGAATGACTCATCAAACGCCATGTCCATGGTAAAGGTGCCTGGTATAGTTTTAGGCGATGGTGTAGGTTTTGGCGTTGCTATGTCTGGCGGTGATGTTGTGGCTGAAATCACCCGAAACAAATAAAAAGACCGGATTAAGGTTCTCAGATGTTTTAGATATAAACAACTAAACACAAGAGCACAACTGAAAATGTTTTTTCTTACCAGGACATGGTGTGCCATCTGTGTCTGTGAAGCAAACACAATTAAACGTTTGATTTATGTGCCTCTTTTTTAATTAATTACTTTTATTGCTGATAATATCACCTTTTGAAAGACATAAAACAACATGCTTACTTAGGAGGGGTTGACAATACTGGTTGATAGAAGAGAGTCTATCTCTGCATGTACACTGCTGTCTGGTGACGTCACTGCATGAATTGCTGGTGTTGCACAGATCACATGGCCATGCAAAACTGTCCTCACATTGACAGTGCAGTTGCGTCGGTGTGTTCGGAGAGCAGACTTTAAAAGGAATTTGAAAAGATGAATTTTATTTATTTATTTATTTTATTTTTTATTATTATTTTTTTTTTTACCTGTAGTCAAGTCTATTTTTTTTACTTTCAAAAACTCTGGGAGGGTTACATAGCTGGTAAAGTTGTCCAATTTGCTTTTGAGTAGTGAAAGTGTATAGTTTTGCACAATGGAGGCTGGGATCCGGAAGACAAGGGTCACTTCAGAGTCTGGATTTGCAGAAATAAACAGAGGAGAATTCATTAGGAGGAATATAAAAGAGGCCATTGTTTCCAAAATCACTGGTCAACTTTACTACTCAAATTGTGATACAAAAGTGATAAAAAAGGTGACTGGAGGTGCTTCACATTAAGGTTGACCGTAGTCTGTGTGAACAGCTTCGTCCCCAAAGCGCAGAAGAAAAACGTTGACGTGACACACCAAGTAATAATGGAGCCGTCTGTGGATCCATTTTATAGTCACTCACAAATGGCAGGATTGGACAGTAACAAGACCGAGGAAGATAATAAAAAGAAAACACAACTAATACAACATGATCGTTTACAGCCTTGACTGCAGCTTCTGTAGAGACGTCTGTTTTGGTTGTGTAGTCAGAGCCAAGAGAGGATCACTGACTCAAACTTCTTTTATAATATCATACTTATAATTTTCAGCCCAGTAATGGGGGTCGATGGGTTGCATACAGGTAACAAAAAAAGGAAGTAGCCTAAGAAATTCTCTAACTTTCTTTTAATACAGTAGCAACTAAAATGATCAAAATAGAAACAGAAGAGAACTAAACACAAACCTAAAGATCAAGGTGTCTCTACCAGGATTTTGTCTAATCCGTGGTCATATTTGTAAACACGTTTAACAAAAACAGTCTGAGGTGGTGATCATTAAACCCTTTTCCAGATTTTTCTGCAAAATGAAGTTAATGAAAACATTTTTAAAATGCTTAGATTTTCATAACTGAAAGAGCAAGAGCAAAAGAAAAAACAACAAACAAAAAAACTCATCCCAAAATGTCTCTCATTTTAGAATAAAAACATATTATAAACATTAGACATGTAAAAACATCTTCTGCAATAAGCTGACAGTAAACCAATAGATGAATTACAGCTACATTAATGAATGCTGGACAAGCTAATCAAGAACAGCAACTTAGTTCATTCCAGCTAATCCAAAGGCTTTAAAACTCTCTAAGTTACTCTTAGACACATAAAACTGGTCCTTTTGATACAAGCGGAATATAGGAAAAGAAATATTTACTGGACAAGAATGAGGGAGAATTTGTTGAAAGACGGTAGGGGACCAACAAGAGGAGCAGACAAAAGGAAAGCAGCTTGAACAGCAGCTAAACAATCTGCATGATGAAGAGGATGAGAGAGTCAGCTGAGAGGTTTAAGTACTAGTACGGGAAATTATATGATCAGCCACATGACTGTATGTCCTTCCTTGATGCCGTCTGTGTGGACAACAAAGGCTCAGAAAGACCACATAAATGCCCTCTGATGATTTATGGTTTCACTCACAGCTTATAGCCTCATTGAATGCATCACAATTCCAGACTTCAAGTTTAAGAAGCGCGCAGGGACTTCATGTCCATTACCCCTTGAACTAGTTTCTGGAACGACCCTATGATCAAATTGCTTCTGAAATTTGATCAATTTCAGAAACAATTCATTTAATAGGGTTAATAGGGTGTCCTAAAACAGACATAGGCTGATGTATGCAATAATTATCCCTTTTTGTTCAGTTAAATAAACAAAAAGGCTTTTTTCAACTTATACCCTGAGAGATTTGATGTCATTCCACAAATGAGTGCACAAACCTGACCAGGTTTTGTCATACCTTGTAATGGGGTGGTTGTCGGGGCAACTGTGGTGGTTGTCGGGGCAACTGCGGTGTTTGTAGGGGCAGTCGTGTTGGTTGTCGGGGAAGCAGTGGTGGTTGTCGGGGCAGCTATGGTTGGGATCAGAAATTTCAGCATACATTGTTGTACATGACATTCTGCAAGAAAACCTAAACTCTCAGCTCATTACTGTGATTATGGTGTCATGGTGATTGTGTGAACACAACCTACCCTGGTTAATGGGAGGCCTTTCAACAGCTGACAGGGTTTTATCTGCAAAACCCTGACATCTAAATTGAAGCAAATACTGAACTCTCGTGTATGCTGATAATAAACGTGATGTAAAATGTTCCTTTTCCATGGCATGACTTTACCAAAACTCTGGGTGAAAATGTGCAGATTTTTACTTAAGAACTTCAACTTGTTTGCAAAAGCAAACTGATGAACTACACCTCAGACCTCCATGGTTTACATACCTGTGGAAGGTGGAGGAGATGGGCATGTAGTGTCATCTGTGGAGCGAGAGGAGCAATAAAACAAAATATTGGATCTTCAGGTCAAGAAACTTAAATACATATTTGCAGTTGGACAAATAAGGTCTGTATGATCCTGTACTGAAATCTAATGGATTTGTACTACTAACAACCTTTATCTAGAAAGCAACAAAACATTATTCTTACTTGAGGCGGGCTGACAGAACTCATCATTGGGAGGAAGTCCATATAAACATGTACATGTCTGATTGCTGCATGAGTTGGTGTTGTTGTTACAAGTGTCACATGGCCAAGCAAAGCCGCTCTCACATTGACACTGGAGCCCATTAGAAGAGTTTGGATCGCAGGCTGTAAAGATATATATATTTTTTATTTTAATTTACTCTTACGTTATTTGTATCAAATCTCAGGAAGTAAACCACTCAACCTGCAGACTCTCTTACCTGTAGTGAAGTAGATCTCTTTCACTTCCAGAGACTGAGAGATGGGTATTGGGAAGGTAAGACGTTGCAGAGTATATCTGACGTAGCTAAATATATATGATGGAACTCTAGAGGTTGGGACGAACACGACGATGACCACATCGATGTCCACTAGATCTGCAGTGGTTAGGTGGAGGGAGGAGTAAGAGGAGAATTCTTCTTTTTTTTCATTCACAGCAATTTATGTCAGTTGTAAATGTTATTTTTTCACAGAATTTTTCTTTGTCAGTTTTACAAAAACAATTAATTTTAAAATGAAGCTTTGGTAATGTTTACAACCAGGATCTTGCGGATCTAGCGGGATGCAGGGGTGGCAGTTGCCACCCCAAACAGAGCCTTGCCACCCCTGTTGCCACCCCAGCTGGCGACAATGAATTCAATAAATAGTTATGGCAAATCGGACATTAAGTGCATGAAACTCTTTTTCCCACGTTAACATTGAATGTAGCACAATGTAACCTGACACCCACTGTTGTTAGCCTGCTACTGACTTTGATAACCTTAACATGTGCTGCGCAGTTCGGTGTGTTTTGGTTCTGTTGGCACTAAAACAGGTCAACCCGCCACCAAGTCACTAGTAGAGCAGCTGGTTAAATCAGTTAATCAACTGCCGCCGTAGTCAAGCGAAAACTTATTAATAATCACAATATAGACATTAAGCCTGACAACATGATGTAATAGACTGAATGTTGTGTTTTATTGTTTCTGCTGCTTTTTGTGTGGAAATGTTTGTTTTTTGGTGTTGATTCCTCTGATCGGTAATTTTTACTTTATCTGCTCGTTGAGCTGTTGTCTGTCGGTTGCCATGGCAACGGGTCCGCAAAGCCAACATACACTCACAGAGCGAGAAAGGCAGAATAAAAGTGGTTAGAGCTATTTTTTCTTTATTTCTTTATCCATTTGAATTTTGTTACTTTATTCTTAAATTTCTATTTTTTGTATTATTGACAGTTTATTTGTAGGTTGATAATTGTTGATTTTATTAACTTTTTTGTTTTATTATTTACTTATTTTCTAAATTTAGACAGGAAGTAATGTGGGTCAGTCCACTTTCTATAAGTGCTGGGGCCTGAAGGACCAGCAGGCATTTGGGTTTTGGCCAATGGTTTTTAAGAGTGGTAGCATGAGAACAAATGAAAGTTTGATCTCTAATTGTTTGGGGAAAGAGGAAAATAAATCATCAAGAACAATGAATAAGTTTGAACATTGAACCTTGTTTTGCCCGTGTCGAGCAACATGACCCCACTGCCTCAGTAGTGACTTGGTGGAACTTTTATTGGATGTTTGACTTTGCAAACAGTCAGAAGTGGTTCTGTTTGGTTCTTCACCTGTTTATCAGCTTTATGTACCGTTATTGTGGCTCACTGCAGCCGCTGCAATTCCTAAAAACAAGCGACAAAAACTGAGCTAATCCCCTGTGTTCTCAAAACATGGTGATA
>CAEGAF010189157.1:0-16981 GCA_903067075.1 Micropoecilia bifurca | reverse complement strand
TAATTTCCCATCAGAAAGTAGGAGGAGAATCCCCGCTTTCTGATTGGCTGCCTGTCACATTCAGCGTTAAGCTCCCACTCGGGGAAAACCCCTGATTTAGATCAGAGCGGCTACTACAATGCCTTTGGAATATTAGAATATTATGTAATATTAGAATTTAAGACATTGGTCCTTCTCTCATTTACTTAATGTGTTTTATGTGGTGATGGATTTACTGAAATAAATGTACTTTTCTATAGTATTCTAACTTATTTAATGGGTGTATATATATATGCTTTTAGAAATGTTCACAGGATCAACTTTAACTTCTAACTCCTGCCGTTTTCTCCGCGTCTCCAGGGCTACAGGACGGGCTATCCTTACCGCTGCCCGGCTCTGCGAGACAAAGGTAAAAAGTACAGTGACGCGGAGATTGCTTCCTCCGCCCACGGTGGTTACTCCTATGGGGAGGACAGCGACTCAGGCGCTCGCTCCCCGCTGAAACACAGCTTCCAGCGCGGCCAGCGTGACAAGACCCGCTGGGTCAATGCCGGCAGCCGGCCCGACGAGCCCTACGAGGATGGGCCCGACGGCACCAGCCCCAAGTCGAAGCCTAAGGTGTGGACGAACATAACACACGATCACGTCAAACCCTTGCTGCAGTCTCTCTCGTCCGGTGTCTGCGTGCCAAGCTGTATAACCAACTGCTTGGTCTGTGCCTACCTTATTGTTCATAGTATAGAATTTACTGCTACCTTGTCGGTAGCATTGGGTAGTTGTTCGGCATCCTGAGCGACTTGGGAGACTAAAATGGAAAATTAATTATGTCATAAACTTTCACGAAAAACCTGGTGACCCACAATCTTATCTCTGTAAAAACCAGTGTTGGACTTTTGTGTTTCTATTCTGCTGCGAGTGAAGTACGCCTACTAAATCACCTTTCTAATTCTGCACTCTTGACTCCTTGATTCCTTCTGGTCTCCGAAAGCTTCACGATGCCGGGCCAGCTGCCCAGAGCATGCCCCACAGCATGAGATGTTGTGAAATGCATTGTACGTGTTGATGTTTTTCCCAGAGGAGCGAGCAGCAGGGGTGTGGCATGAGTCCTCAGGTAGGCAGGGGAAGTCAGCAAGACGGGGACGTTTGCTGCTCACCGCACAATCGCTCATCCCGAGGGCAACGATTACTTTCTTTTTTTTTTCTTTGCATCTTGACGTTGACTGTTTCTTAAAAATGAATCCAACTATTATTTAAAATCAGGAGAAGCTAGATTTGCTGAAGACGCACGCCGCTTTGCTGTAATGATGAGTCTTTAATCCGTACAGACTTTTTCAAGGAACCAATGGAAAGGGGCATGCCTCTGAGAATATTTATGTTTTTCTGGAGTAGTGACAAAATTATGAATTGAAACTGAAAGTTGTAGACTTATCACCTTACAAAGCTTTTGGCACCTCTGCTAAAGATGTCTGAAAAGCTGTCAAATGAAATCTTCTGTTTATTCTCACACAGATATATTTATTTTTAATTTTCCCATAAATGTTTGTTTATTTTGGATGCCAGAGAGATGGGGGAGGGGACAATCTTTTAAGAAATCTCTAGATTGCCCAAAGCTCCTGTTCCTTTTTCGTGCACTACTTGGTTTAGTTCACAGGGTTTCTACAGGTTTATGGTCTTTAGACCTAGATAGTCATAGAAAAAGATTGACTTGTGTGTGGCAGCCTAGATCTGTGTTGCTTTGGCTAAATGTTCTGGAGCATTGTTCTGAGCCTATTTAATAAAATTTTCCAACATCTCTATTCAAAATATTCAAGAATGTCAACAGGTTCATGACCACATACACTATAAAACAGTCTTGGGGCCTTTAGAAGATGGAAAAATTCCCACAGCATCACAGATCATCCACCATACTTAACACTTAATACTTGCCATGAGTTATTTTCTCCCCCGTTTGTCTTTTGTTTCAACCAAGACCCACCTGGAGTGTTTGTTCAC
The DNA here is from genome assembly GCA_903067075.1 of Micropoecilia bifurca. Lineage (NCBI taxonomy): Eukaryota > Metazoa > Chordata > Actinopteri > Cyprinodontiformes > Poeciliidae > Micropoecilia > Micropoecilia bifurca. The sequence goes on along the minus strand of CAEGAF010189157.1, from coordinate 15,010 downwards.
AGTTCTAGTTTAATTCTCACTACTTTTAGTTGTTAAAAAGAAAAATCTTAAGATTGGCATCAATTTAGCAGTTGATAAAGTTAATCACAGGTTGGTTTTTTAGTGTAAATTGTACAGCTTCAATAAGAGGAAGCTCTTTTTACACATCTATAGCAGAGGTTCCAGTAGTTGTTCGGGTGCTATATAGGAAAAAGCTTCCGTGCAACCTGCTTATTTATTTTTTTCTTGCTGCTCCTAGTTTATTTTGCCTCTAATTTTTTTCTTTGTCTAATTTTTGGTTTTAGTTTTATTCTGAAAAGCAGCTTCTATAAAATCTTCAATGCCTGCATGATTGAATTTGTTTTAAGAAAAAAAAAAAAAAGACAACAAAAAAGACGTAATAAAATCTGACTTGACTTTTTGAATCAATTATCTCCTGTTGGGAAAGTAGGAAATGTTATGTTGTGAGACTCTTTCTCAGTGAGTATATCATGTTTACATGTTCATCTCACACTCAACCAACCCAACCCTGCTGTACCCATCCAGCACCCTCTCCTCATCTAGCCCACCCCTCCTCTTCTGGTTTTGCAACCATGCAACCAAACTTGGAGTAAACACAGGAATGTAGTCATGAGCTTTTGCTCCCCACTGCAAGTTACATGCTTACGTTTAAAATGGTTCACTAGGTGGCATGAACGTTGGTGTTATATCTTCATTTGCTGCTCATTCCGTTTAATGCTAGAAATGGATGAATAATTTTCCCTTTTAATCACTGAGCATTACCAAGTTTACACAAATTTTTATAAACTCGGCACAGGGCTGCGAAAGATTTCATCCTGTGCAAAGAGGATGTTTTTTTTTTTTTTTTTTAGTGTTGTGATGGTAGCTCCCATTTGTCCCAAAATGGCCGAGTGTTCTCGGGTGTGTTTCTTTCTTATCTCTGTTGTCCTTGTTGTGTATTAGCCTGGAAAATGACTTTGGTGATGCCAGCTCACCCCTCACTGCCACTCTCGCTTCGTAAGCCAGCCTCATTGTCTCGGTCACCCACCCAGCCCACCTCTCACCTCTCCACCACTCACAGCCACTCAGCCCTCACATCTCCCCACGCTGCCCCAGCCCTTTGTTTTTTGTTTTTCTGTTGACTCATGCTGTTATTTATCTTCAGTTGATTTTCAGTGTAATTCTGTTTTGGTTTTAGTTCAAATGGTAGATCAATGATGATGACAAATGATTTCCATTGTTATGGAACAACAGCGATACATTTTATTCTAATTTTTCCATAAAGTGGATTCAGGAGCAGAAATTTTCTTAGTAGAATTCAAGAAATCATGCATACAGGCAAACACCACCATGTAAACCGATTATATCTAGTGGCTTGAAACAGGCATCACTTGTATACCACGGCCCCATTATTATTATTAGTTTCAGAGGTTCTTGCTTCCATAAATTAACGAAGACCTATTATTTGCTCAGATATGAGTTTAAAACTCAAATTCCAGGATTTGTAGGTTCTGGTCTGACACCAGAATTTTAACATCTTTACATATTTTCCAGTCTCGCGCATTTTAAAACGTTTGGTGCTGATTTTGTTCAAGTTTTGTACAAGTTCATATGAATACACTACCACAAATATTATTGTGGCCATAAAAAAAGTACAAAAACAATTTTAGTACAATTTCCGAATTTAAAAAGTAGTAACATTGCTAGTTTTTGTGATTGAAATTAAGCCTACTGTTGAATTAGAAAAACTAAGAAATAACTTAAGCGTTTTAACTCCATGTGTATTGTCATTATCTGCATTCCATTATCTGTGACCTCTACTACTTTCATTACTAAATATTTCATAAAGTATTGTGGAACCTATTTACCCAATAGGTGAAAAAAAATAACAAATTAGAATGAAAAGTTGCATGTTCTGCTGTCTCTCCTTAGAGTTTTCAGTAGCCAAGATACTTTTCAATCAATAATACGTGAAGATATTAAAATAAGGAAAGAAAAAGATATCCAAATACTCTCCTAAATCAAAAATAATGTGTTTAATGCTCTGCCTCATGCTGCCTAAAGAACAAAAATTCTTACAATTTCATTAAAATGATATTTAAGAACAGCTGATGTGATGGGTAGGAAACTGATTCCCACATGTGCCTAATTATTTACATACAGTAATCCTCAAGAAATATCTTAGATTTTCTAGAATCATAAAAATAAAATGGAAATAAAACGCCTACCTAAACCTTCATCATCATTGACTCGCTTAAAAAAAAAGTCATTAAACTTTGTGGATTTTTTTTATTTTGCATGATTTGTAAGGCCTGCATTGAGTTATGCCTACATATATTTTTGTGCTAGTTTTATTTTATTTTTTTCTTGCCATTCGGCTTTCTTGTTTTAACTGTTTAACACTTTACATCGTGTTTACAGTGGACTAAAGAAGAAAGCCTTCGCCAGGCTGGAGTAGCCAATCAATTTATCCCACTGAACACCGACCCAAAGGAAGTTTTGGAAATGAGGAATAAGGTATTGTTGTGTTTTTGTGTAGTTAAATGTCACCTCGTTCGATTGACAATATTTGAAGCTCTACAACAAGATACGTTTCACCCTAACCAAGTAAAAAAAATGTCTTTGTTTGTTTGTTAGATCCGGGAGCAGAACCTGCAGGACATAAAGACTGCAGGACCCCAGTCTCAGGTTCTGTGTGCTGGCACTGTGGTGGAACGGACCTTTAACCAGGTCAGTGTGTGATGTTAACGCCTCCATGCTTTGCTGCTGCAACGTTCCTGACCTGGACTTGATGCTGACGAATATGGTTTGAGTCACTTGTCTTATAAGACAACTTAAAAGCTAATTTTCTAAAACTCTCAATCCAGGTCAGGAGGCATGCCTGAATCTAAACTATTACAATATCAGAACAATGCGCATGAATTTGTTCTGGACACTGAGCTGCATTGAAAGAAACTTTAAAATCAGTTTAAGTCCAATATTTTAATATTAATTACTAAAATTATTTCCTAATTAGAGAACAGAAAGTCCTCTGTGTTGTTGTGAGGATGTGGGGGTGGGACTTCATAATTGACATTATTCTTTGATCACAGAGATTGTCGTTCTTGCAGGTGAGTAATGTGTGGGAAAGGTAAACATAATTTGGTTTCCATATTTCTGCCAGCTCAGAATGCGTCCATTTTCATACCCAGTTTTATTTATTTAGCAACATTGTTTTGTCCTTTGAGCATCACAGCTACATTTACAACCTTTGGAGTTTCTAGTTTGGATGTACTAAACAAAAGGTCCTGTTGTGACTAAGCAATGGTTCTTTTTATTTTTCTTATGCATGTGCAAAATCTTCCCCTCATGGGTTGGAAAGAATGCAGAACATGAAGTCTTGACTCAATGGTTCTGTTTGCATGGCTCAGGTTTAAGATGCTGTGAATGTTTTTGCCGTTTCCTTTTCATTTTCCTGGAGGGGAATTGGACTTTATCCTCTTTGTCTGTCTTGAGAGTTTTAGGTTTAAGTCGGTGCAATCACAGTGACATCTTATGAGGCATGAACAATAAAGTCTCCTATACCCCAACCAGAGTTGACCATCACCTTATGTTGACAGTTTGAAAAGCATGCTAATAATGGCTACCACTTTCTCTGTTGCCATGCTTTTCATAACTTGACTCCATTTTTCTACAATGGTTCCTGTGTGCATGTACTTCCCTCAAGTGGTTTTAGTATGCTTTGGTGTGCAAGTGCTTCGAAAAGGTATTCAGACCTCTTTAAGTTTGCAATTTTTTTTAATGTTACAACCACAAGTTTTTGTGTATTTTATTGGGAATTTATCTGATGGACCAACACAACGAAGTGAACAATGGTGAGGTGAAAGGGAAGTGATTCACAAAAGATGGCATCTGAGTTTGATAGCAATTCTTCTTTGTAAAATCGCTCAAATTCCTTTAGATTGGATGGAAAGCATCTGCGAAGACAAAAACTAAACAAAAAAAAATAGTTTTTAGGTTTGGACTAGGCCATTGTAACTCCATACACTTTGACATAAGCCATACAGTTTAGTGCTGCTGTTCTAACTTGAGATGAGCCTCTGCTCCAGTCTCGTGCGTTTTCCAGCATCTAGCAGGTTTTCCACAACTTTGTCCATGACCTTTTGCTATGTTCTGTGGTCTTTGACAGTTTGTTCACTAATGTTCTCTAGTGAACCTAGAGGCCTTCACAAAACAAATGTATTTCTAAAGGGATTAACTTGCACTCCAGTGGACTCTCTTTATTATTTAGGATGCTTTCAAAGGCAACATTTTGCATAAAACTTATTTATGCGTATTGGCCTTAGTGGGTTTACTACCCACCACACGGTTCAAATTTTTATTTTGAGAAAAATAAAATCATGCCATCTACTTTTCCTTTCACTTCACTTCAGTTATTAGCTACTTTATGTTGGTTTATCCCACACAATCCCAATAAAATGCATTAAAAATGAACATAAGAACATGTGAAAGAGCTTAAGGGGTTTGGATACTTCTGCAAGACACTGCATATATATAAGCAACAGTGGAAAGTCAGTTTACATATTGTTAGCTAAAATGAGGACCCCCTAGAAAATGAGCAACATTTTGACTTGCTAAAGAAAAATCCTGCAGAACTGCTCAATCTTTAAGATTAAAATGTTTTCTTTGTTCTGCTGAAGGATATGTTCTGTGGGATGTTGCTGTACTCTTTCCCCCCTGTTGTGTGAGTGTGACTGCTTGACAGACTGCTTATTTGGATGTACTCGGTTGTGCTCCCCCCCTTCACATGGTTTGCTATTGCAGGATGCCCCTCTGTCTGACTGTACAGACACTATTGATGGCCTTGATGTGTCCGAGGGGTCCTATAGTCCTGCTAAAACAATTAGAAAGGTACTTACTGCTCCAATCACAAATCTATTTGACCCTGTAGTGGGATACAACAGTCCGGGCAACCTTGGTCCAAATTTGGTACTGGATTAAATTTACACTGGGGGGCAAAATTTTGTTGGATGCCTCAAGAATTGCTTAAGTATTCTGGCTTAAAAATAACAATCAAAGACAATATTAAAATGTGTAAAGTTAAATTGAAAACATAGGAGGCAATTTTTCTATAATGACTCTTCTGAGAAATAATTAAGAAGATAATTGACACTAAATTGGTGCATGGATCTGGGGTCTGCTGAATCAGAGCAAAAAGCTATTTTATTTTTGTATTTCTTGTAGTTGTAAGTTATTCTCAAACTTTTCAATTTCATATGCAAATTTCTTTGACTATCACCACTCCCCCCTTTTGATTATGACAACTTACTTAGAGAAGCTCAAGGTATCTTGACTGAGTGAAGCTTCAAAGTTTGGACTATTTATTAATCCACTTCTACCTTTATGCAAAAAAAAAGGTTTTTAGTCTGATACTGATTTCAGCATAAATTTGATCCAGGGGATGCTCACATCCAAAGCATTTTGATTAGTTGTTCAGTCTCAACAGGCGACTCTTTTCCTAACACCCTTTTTAAAAACATCCTTCTTATTTTTATTGAAGCTCTTTCTGTGATTTTTCTTTACTTTATTTTTTTTTTCTGGTGAATCATTAAATATCCGTATTGAAGTCTGGAATGTTTTGGACTGTGGACAAGTATTCAAAATGGTTGAGAGGGAAATATGCTATCTCATTGTCATTGTACAGCAGTACCTGTTGCTGCCTCTAGGGAATGCTTAAAAGATACTTGCAGTACTCTGCATCAAGCTCTTTCGTCCTAAAAATCCTGATCATGATAAACCAAAAGTTACATTTCAATCGATGTAGCTCATAATTTTTGCACAAGAACTGATATGTACGATTGTCTCTTTATATTGGAAATTAACTGTAGGCTGACTTTAGCCACATAAGCTGCTGGTTGTTACTGACTGCCACTTCTCAAACTCTGGTTCTGCAGACAGTTTTCTTCACATGGCTGTACTCAGAACAATCCCACCCTCTGATGTCGACTTCTTTTTCTCACTTGTGTGTCTCGAAGGGTGAGCTGGTGACCGCATCCAAGGCCATTATTGAGAAGGAGTACCAACCCAAGGTCATTGTGAGCAAGACTGGTCCGAACCCCTTCAATAAGCTGACCGACCAGGAGCTGGAAGAATACCGCCGGGAAGTGGAGCAGAAACAGAAAGGAGGTGAAGGTAAATGTGCCATGGGAGCCAGACCACACTAACATCGTTTAAATGGTAATCTCCATGGGAAATAAAACAAAAAAAAAAAATACATTTCATATACATAGTTAACTTCTTTTTTTTGTCATTTATAACTAAAAAATTAAACTAACTAAAAAATAACTAAAAATTGTTTTCTGATATAAATGCAAACTTATCTACAACTATAATGTTTTAGATAACGAGTTTTGTACAAATCAGTAACTTCTACAATCACTCGTTATTAAATTTTTTTAAGCTGTAGGGCATTCATCTTATCATTTATCGCTAGTCCAGTCACAATAACAAATTTTGTTGGAAGATAAGTGGCACCAGAAGTCGATGCGATAAATGACGATATTGTTGCTGTGTGACCATTTTAAAGCAATAAAACGGTAATGACATAATGCAAGAACATTTTCTCAAAGAAAATTTGACACTGGAACTGGCAGACATTTTAAACATCCAAAATAAATAAACATAACAGAAACAACAAATAAAATGAATTATGAAGGCTCTGTAGACACAACTGTCCTTTGAAAACTGAAGACTTTTATCATCCAGTTTTTGTAGAAAGAGAAACTATAAATTATGCAAATAAAAATGTCAGTTTGTTTTAATCCATCATGCGTTTAATTTATTTATTGTTTATTGCGACAGGTGTATTTATACTGATATATTTCGTATCATGATAGAATTCAGATTTATTGTTGTCACCATAAGCTCCACTTAGAGATGTTTGACATCCCCCCAAAACTGGACATAGTCTTGGGATTGAGAGTTTCACTATTTTCTCAAATGAGTGTATTCGGTGAGTGTGAAGAAATTTGAAAATATGATTAAAGGAACTCACTGTTTGCCATTTAGTTGCACAAATTACACTTCTTTATGTGACTGGTGTCCTAAAGAAGCATATTTACAAATGGGTACGTTTTTTTCTTCATTAAAATTAAGAGTTTTAACCTCTGCTTAATAAAATACAATGCCTTTGTTCAACCTCATTGTTCAGAATGGCCAAACTATGTGATCTCTCCACATCAACATGCAAAAACATGGATTTACAGTGCAACAACAGAAGAACAGTATTACAGGATCAATCTCCAGCGCACCCAAACCAGAGCCAGAAGCTGTGCCGTCAGGTCAAACCACGTTGTCCACTTCTCTTCATCCAACTGATTCGTCCAGCGTGGAGGAAACCCAGCCTCCAGCTTCTTCTCAGGGGCCTCCTGCCCCCCAGCCTGAGCGCGGCGGCGCCGATTCTGCAGCGACGGTAGCGGATGATGCGCTGTCAGCAGGAGACGAGGTGTTGTCGACTCCTGATTCCCCACACAAGGAGTTCCACAGCGCCGTGGTGCGAGCCCTCATCAAGAACCCGGCGGCTGTGGAAGCGGCAGAGGGAGGTCGGGCCGCAGGTACACCAGATGAAGCGGAGACACCCCCCCTTCCCCCCAAAAAAAGCTCTGGCCTTCCTCTCCCTTCCCTGCTCATCCCGGGCTTGTTTTACTACTTACCGTCTCACTGGGAATCTGGGAATTCCTGCCTGCTGTTTCCTCTCCTCTCTCTGAGGGATTGGAGTCTGCTGCCATTGTTTCACTATGTGCAAGCTCTCTCCTTTCCCGCATTTCATCTCCGAAGGCTCTGCTTGGTTGTTTTGGGTCCCTCCTGCTCCCCTGAATGCCCATCTCTGATGTCTTGACAAAAGGCATCAAAGCTTTGGCACATTTGATCCTTCTCTGCAGTTTGATTGGACGAAGCAGAGGAGAGAGGATGCTTGGAGTTCCTCTCTCCTCATGTAATAAAACTCCTTCTGTAGTGAAATGTGAAGAAGCAGTCTTGAGTTTGGTCATCCAATCAGATTATTAGACATCAGAAAATGTGTTAAACCCACCTCCTCTGGAAATAAATATACTCCTTTTCTTCCTGCTAACGTCTTTTTAAAAAAATTTTATGTTGTCATATGTCCCTTCTTATTTCCATAACCTAATCATTTGAAACTGGTTTTTGGAGTTTTAGTTTTGCTTTTGTAGGAAATGTTTGAAATATTTTGCTGCTGTTTTTGTTTTTGTCTTTCTCCTGGTTGTTGAGTCCTTATGTTGTCCTCTCTCTTTTGTATTGAAACAAGCTGATGGACGATGTTTTTTGGCATTTATAAATTAAAAGAATAGAATTCTCTTTAAAGTTTTGGTCTACATTTAATGGCAGCAAGTGGTAAGGATGTGTAAAATGGCTTAAGATTGTGTTGTAGTAGAATAATGTCACAATGAAAATTTAAGAAAAATATAACGGCACATTTCTTCAGTGAGGTGAAAAAAATAACCCATGGTTTTTATTATTTTTATCCCAATGACACAACCTTGCTATTTTAAGTTCAACCGCATTTCTGTAAACTTAATTATTTTCAGATAAACATTGTTTGCTCAGAATATGAAAGACAATACAACATTCAATTCAAATGATAGATTGTCTTGATAAGTCAGGTAAAATAAGATGATTAGTTTTTAAAACAAATTAAACTGTAGTATAGTAAATACTTCAACATCTCCAAAGCTCATTGTTGGGGAGCTGCAGCAAAAAAACAACTGACATTCAATTGTTATAATTTCTCCATAACAACCATTTGACATGATCTACAACTGCTTCGTTTTTGTCGTACCATCACAAATGTAAACTTGAAGTTTGCTTAAGTCTTCTGGGACTTTAACTGTGGGTATAGGTGAGATGAGGCCTAGAAGAACCTTGTTGGAGTTCTCTGTAGTAGAAACCCAAAAATGGGCCGCTTGTATGATCTTCCGGTAAGCATGCGATCAACAAAAAGACGTAAAACCCCACTCTCTCTGTTGCAATAATAGATTAGCTTATTTCGCACACCTTTGTCAGGGCTGCCAACAAATGTGACTGGAACTGTAGGTGCTCTGAGTGGCTTCTGACTGGGGATGTTTCTTTCAGATCCAGAGCAACAAGTAGAGGCTGAGGAGGACGACAAAGACCCGAAACCCACATCCACACCACCGAGTACTCCTGTCAGAGCAGAAGAAGGTACGTTATCCTGACGGCATTAACAAAGTGGCCTGGTTTGGCATGGGGTTTCTCTCAGCTCCGGTGTTCAGGACTTACAGATGGACTGTAGAGGCTCCTGTTTCTGCACCTGCCTGTCTCTCTTTGGGTCTGTTGTGGTCTTTAATACTACTACTACAACAAGGTTTGTGTTTCTGTAATAAAAGCCCAGGAGGAGTTGACTTTTCTCAATAAAATTGCATGCAAATATGCTGAGAAAAGCAGCAGGGCAGAGGAATTTTACTGCTTGATTATTGTCCCTCTTGGTCTTTATTACTGTTGGATTACACCTTTTATCAGCATCATCAATGATGATACTGGAACTGGCTGTAAAAATAAAACTTAATTTGTCTTTTTATTATACAGCTTCTGATTACTGGTGTAATCTGATACAGAAATGTTTTTAACGTCTCTGTACAGTCTCTCCTCTCACTGCCATTCTCCATCTGTTTTGGGGTCTTCCAAGAACGGTCCCCTCCCCTTTCTTCTTTTCTTTTTGGTTATTTTCTCCAAATTTTTCTTTTCTTTTTTTTATTTACCATGTTGCTTGTGGTTTGATCTGCATAGACATTTGTTTCTACTTGTGCTTTTTCTTCTTTGTGGCTGCGTTTACAATCAGGAGATGGAAATACAAAAGAGTACCTGTTGCCATAGTAAGTATGTACAGTTCCACCTCCTCGCCACCCTCCTAATTACTGCTCACCCCTCCACGTTTACGTTTGCTCATTTACCCTGTTTTTCTTTGCATGGCTTCAGTAGCAGATTTGGTTCTTTGTCCGAACTAACTTGTTTGTTGTTGGGGTTTGTGACTATTCTTTCTTCTCTGAATTTCTAATTTGGGCTTGGTGGGAGTTATTTCAGAGCTCCTCTCTCTTCTCATTTCTTCCTTTTTATTTTATTATTATTATTATTTAGAGAAAATATGTCACCATGGCAAAAAAAAACAAACAGAAAAAAACTGTCTTATTTCCTTACATCTGTTAAATTGGTATTGTGGAGCGACTCTCCTGAAGTAAACCTCACAGCCTGCTCACTGTTTTGTGTTAGATAACCTCTTTTCCTCCTTACAACTACTCACTCTGAAATTAACCAACCTTTCTCGCACATAAGCACATTCTTTAAATGTATATTTCTGTCTCATTAAAAACAATCTTTCAGTGGTTTAAAATGTGTTGAAATGTTGTCTGTCCTGCAGGCGTGTCCTTTACCAGGTACAGCAGTACTTTGAGTGAAGCTTTCCAACCAAATTGGCTGCTGTCAGTTTAGCTTGAAACCTGGTTGTTGAAGGCAGGCTGTTTGCTCATCGGTCTCCAGTCTCTGTCTGTCTGTGGTGTTTAACTTTTTCGCTGTTCTGACTGACTCGAGTTGTTACATGAAGACGCTGCTAAAAGCTCTCTATGGTCTTGTTTCATACTGGTCTCTCTTTCGCATGGGCTATACTAAAAAAAGAATAACATCGTTGTTGTCTGGCAGCTTTTGGGACTGTTGCGGATGCTGTTTGTTGTTTTCAAGCTGACGTCTGGCGTCTGTCTTTGAAGTATTTTTTTTAATGGGGCTATGGATGGATTGACAGAAAAAATGTTTTTCATGGTTTAGACTCCACTTCTCCAAAAATAAAGCGTCATAGCCCTTTTGTTTTATATATATGAAATCTTGTATGCAGACAATCTCATCTACAAATTGGGCTGCTCAGTATGAAAAAAAAATATTTTAGTCAGTTGTGACATCTGTTTAAAATTAGGTCTTGTTGAATTTGATTTTTAAAAAAAGTATATTGCACCTGAACAGTGAAATGCCTTAAAATATGGCGTTTCTCTGAATCCCTCTCGTCAATGTTTACATGGCAATGTTTCTTCAAATATAGAATATATATTTAAAAAACAAAATTCAAATTGTACTTCATCAAATTCTGCATTTGTCTTACTACTTTAGTTAGTTTGTTCAGACAAATAAACCTAATTACAAAATAAATAAATGCTTATGCAGAGTAGAAAATTGTCTTTGACCAGATCAAAACAAATTTCACGTTAATTATAATGCTTGCAATATAATTGCAGACATTATATTGCTTTTTTTGGCATGAGAGCCAATTTGGATTAAAGCAATCATAAAAACAGATTTTACACCTATCGGCTGCAGCAGTACATGTTTAAATGTATTAAATATTGCACTTGGTGCTAGTTTATCATAGATAAATTAGCACCAAGTGAGATGCAGAAGTTTTCCTGAGAACTTCTGCATTCCAACAAATTGGTTGAGTTTCAAAACCAGCGAACAAATAAAAAGAAATGGTGAACTCAAATTCTCAACTCCTGGCACTTTTAATGCGTGACCTGCCTACAGTCTTTTGTGATTTTATAATTCATGACTACTTGAATGACTAATGAGCCATTAATGACAATGGCTCCAGAGTTGACTTACGTGCGTGTTTTTTTTTTTTTTTTTTTTTTTTTTTTTATGTATTGAAACATTATTATATTTTTGGACTTTCACCAGTGCTTGTTCTGTTCTTTTTCCACTTTATTCTGTTTGTACACAGGGTACAAATGAACAAGAGAACTGCAGTCATTAAGATTTCCCTGTTTAAGTGAAGGTAAAACAAACAAGAAATATGTGCTCAAGCTTTAACGTCAGAAGAAATGCTGCCGATTGTTTAGTCTGTTATGTTGCTCACTGTCACTTCTGAAGGAGAGCTTTGTAATATTTGTGATTTTAATGGAGTGTTCTTGACTTTGTTCTGAGGGTTCTGAGTTTGTGTTTATCCTAAATGCATATGGTTTTTGAGTGAGAGACTTTTATTTAGACTCAAACTGTTAGTTTCTTTATTGACTCAGGCATTGGTCCTTTTCAGGTAGCAAATTGTGTGGATTTCACTGCTTAACCAGCAAGTGACTTGTTGCTTTACTGTCGCACAACCATCGGTTTGTCTTTAGCAATCTATAACTCTCTCCCTTTTCTCCATCAGAGTCGTTGCCTGAACAAACCTTTAAGGATGAGAGTGATGCAGCTACCCTGAGACAGACCCTTCCGGATTTAACCCCTGATGACCCCTCCGAGGCTCCGGCTCTGCCCGTTGAAGACTCCACCCCAGCAGCTGCCCCCACAGAGGCAGCTGAGGGGGAGGAGGCCACTGACGCTGGGGACCGGGAAGGAGAGGAGTCTCCCAGCAAATCCCCCTCCAAAAAGAAAAAGAAGTTCCGCACACCTTCCTTCCTAAAGAAGAACAAAAAATAGACAGTCCTGAATCGGAGAACGCTAGATAAATCTGGCCTCGGCTTCATTTTGGTTCTTGGTTGTTTTTTTTGGGGGTTTTTTTTTGTCAATATACTCTTCAAGTGAGCCACACTTCCACAATTATACCTTGGTTCTTTTTGTATCTTTTGTTACAAGCTTAACCTGCTTTTGCTCATTAGTGTGTGCCAATTTTGTATACAATGTAAAAAAAAAAAATCGCATTAAGGTTTTTAATTATTAAAGGCTTTTAGTTGTGAGTGCAATCTGTCTCATACACTCCACCTGCTGTTTATGCATGTCTATAACTACAGGTTCACATGCTTAGTGACATTTGAAAGTTTTGTTGCTTTTTTTTATTTTTTGTAACTATTAACCAATGTAACCACTAGAATGTATAGGGATTGCATCTAAATATGTCTGTCGCTGCAGGGCGAGGAGGATCTGACCTCTCGCTGAGCTAATGGAGATTTATGACAAGTGATGACTACAAATTTCATACATGCATAAATGAAGCTTTGTACTCATTTAATTACATGTTAGCGGGCAGGAGAGCTGCAGTCGAGCTACTATGGAATGGTTATATGCTCATGTCCAAAATGCAATAATTCCAATGAAATTGCTAATTCTCAGCCACATATAATGCTTTTTTTTCTTCTATTTTTTTTTAAACATTGCATCGCTTACTGACATGGTTTTTTATTTAATGCTGGTCAAATACCTTACGGGCCATATTAAGTAAGAACACTTTTCTGTTATGCAAGATTAGTCCTGCCTTGTTTGTAACTAACATTGTGCTTGCTGGTCACTAAGGCTTCATGCAATGTATCTGCCACTGGCTGCAAGCCTTTATTGTGAAGGAATGTGTACATTTGTATTTTTTTTCTTTTATTCTAATGGTTTCATCATGACTTTTGTATTTGCTCTCATGTTTCACTTTACAAGCAGCAATTTTACATCTAGTTTTTAGTTGTTTTGTCTCAGATTAGATTAATCCATTGTTGCTCATTGTGAGAGGGAGCTATGGCCCCTTTTTGTCCTTAAACCACAGCTTTTGCCAGATACTGCTTTTTAATCAGTTGCATTTATTCATGGAGAATGTCTTACAAAGCTGCATTTTCAATCATGTCTTATAACCATAGATCTGGACGTTTACTTGGTAAAATAAATTGCGAAACCTGGGCTGTGAATACCTGTTGACCGTGAAGACGATGAACACTGGAGGGAAAAAAAAACAAAAAACTTGTGACTGCAATCAATAGGAAACAGTTTGATGTTCACATTCAGGCCACTTTTCTGTGCCCGGCTTAGGTTTTTATTCATCCTGCTTTAACAAGAGTCCTGAAGTGCTTTAAGAAATTGGCCTCTGATGACAAATATGATTGACTTGAATTGCAATGAAGGGCTTCAATCTGAATTTGGGTTATATTTCAACTTTGTGTGCTGATACCACTACTAATGTCCTGATAATTCATTTAAATCAGCCTTAGTTTATTCTATTTTTTTTTTATCTTACATTATGTAGATTTGTGTTTGTCTGAATTATTCCCAATTTAAATATTTGGTTATTACTCAATTTACAAAGTTATACCACTTTTTTTTCTGTTGTCATGAATCCACCGCTATTCTACAATGACAAATAAAAATAAACACTACCATGAAAAGCAGAACTGTGTGATTGGTTCTTGTAATTCTGTACAATTTAACAGGTCGTTCCTCAGTTCATAATTGGTTTTAGGTCTGGTCTTTGACTAGATCTATACTATCTATTCTATCCATGCTAGTAGGTCTATCACATAAAATCTCAAGGAAATATATTGGAAGTTGGTGATTGCATTCTGACAAAATGTGATCATAAACAGGCATGTGAACACTTTGCCAAGCTACTGTAGTACTGAGTGATGAACCCAAGGCCCATATCCAACCAAAACATGTAAGGTTTATTAAATTTTAAGTCCTTACAAGGTTGACTGAGAGCTAGCTTGTTTACATTATTATGCCTATAAGTATCTGCTGTTTTAGCACATAAGACTTTATTAATTTTATTAACAATAAAACAATTATATACAATAGCAAAAATATACAACTCAATAAAATAAAAGGCAGAAAAGAGGGAAAAAAATGTAATATCTGCCTCTTTCGTCCCAAAAATATTTTGAATATTTACAAAAAACAAACTACCCAAAAACAACATAAGACACTGTTGCAACTTTCAACAATGTGTTGGCTTAATTTAGTTATCTTTTTTTTAGTCCCTAAAGAAAATACTATATAGTAAAAATTAGTATGTATATTTAAACAAATAAAAATTGAAAATATAAATTTGGTTGCCTCACTAATACAGCAATATACTTGGCAAGTAATCTAAATAAACCTAAAAGGTGAATTGTTGTTTCCTTTCAGGATAAGAAAGGAAACAACAATTCAGGTAAACTCCAAATGAGTTTACCAAAGTGAAAATGTCCATGTGCTTTATAAAGTTTTACTGTTCCATCCATCCATCCATCCATCCATCCATCCATCCATCCATCCATCCATCCATCCATCCATTTTCTGCCGCTTATCC